>CP136065.1:116826693-116847846 GCA_032622095.1 Siphonodentalium dalli | reverse complement strand
ATGAGACTGAGACTAACTCACCAATAGATGTTAAGGTATGGAAAATTCAGGCGGGGGGGGGGGGGGGGGGGGGGGGGTGGGAGATAAACTGGGTGATTTTCAATAAAAAAAAATCTGAACAATAATGTCTCTGCCGAAGAAAAGACATGCTTCCTTGCCACCAATGATAGTTTTTCTAAGTCACATAGTCATAGTGAATGATAAAATGAGAATATCTCGCAAATAGATGTTAAGGTATGAAAAATCCAGGCGGGGGGGGGGGGGGGGGGGGGGGGGGGGGGGGGGATAAACTAGTTAAATTTCAATGAAAATTCTCCGAACTATAATTATTGTCTCTTTTACAGAAAAATCATGCTTCCTTGTCACCTATGATAGTTTTTCTTAGTCACATAGTGATAGTGAACGATAAAATGAGACTAACTCGCCATTAGATGTTGAGGTAAACAAATTAATTCAGGGGGGGGGAGATAAACTGGGTGATTTTCAATTTAAAAAAAATCTGAACAATAATGTCTCCAATGATAGTTTTTCTCAGCAATATAGTGATACTGAAAAATAATTATAATATGCCAATAATTTGTCAATAAATTCAAAGATAAAAAAAATTCAGGTGGGGGGGGGGGGAAGTTGATCAGGGCGGGGGGAAGTTAACCTAGGTCAACTTCCCCCCCGGGGGGGAGTTGATCAGGAGGGGAAAATAAACTGTTACACCGGGTCTGCCCCAATTGAGGCAGTTTCGTTTCATCTCCGATGGGAGAATTTCAGTTTTCAAATCTGAATTTTGCTGTGACAGTTAACTGTTGCAGAACGGTCGCTAATTTTTGACAAGATACAAGCAGTTCCGAATTTGTTCTGTTCATTTATTTAACATTTCAGTATTGTGGAGCAAGTCAAATTGCGATGATGACTAGCGGATGCCGAAAATGAAGATGGATATCATGGGGAATCTCCTATCTATGAGAGTTCACATAGATTTTAGGAAGTTTTTGTTGCGCATATGCATAACAAAATATTACTTCTGTTTTAAAGTCGGGCGATTAAAGTGACACGCTTGAATGGAATCCTAATGGTATCTGGTTTGAATAAGTCGTTACGACATAAAACATATCCCGCCCCTATTCCAGAAAAAACCTATGATAACCAACTGTTGAATGTTTTGTTGAATGGCTTAATCATCTCCATGATAAAAGGTATAAGTGTGAAGTTTAAATATTCCTAAGTGGAGTCATTTGAGTCATGGATGGGGTTAAGGGAAGTTAAGTACATGCATACATGTTAATCTGTGATAAAGCATAGATTCATGCAATTCTTGTTTATATTTGTTAACAGATAAAAAGCATATCAAACAGTTTTTGTTACTTTCTAATCCTGGAAACACTATGCTACATTGCTAGTATATACTGAAGTTTAATATATAACTGCCGAAATTCAATTTTCCACAGCAGTGAATCCCACCAGTTTTATAGGCACGACATATGCGTTGTGATATATATACAATTACAGCTTTAAAGCAGGTATGATTCACTGGAGCATGTTAATGATTTAGTTACAGTTTCTCCTCAACAGTGCAACTTGCCAAGTGAGATATTTACACTGTGTCGTGTGCTTGTTTATAATGGATGATATACCTGAAAGCCAAGGTATTTATTGTTAGTAAAGTTAAACAGCAATACCTTTTCCAAAAAAGAAATTAGCTATAGGGTAAGCATATTGGTGGGTTATTCATGAAAAACTGTCCCTATTACAGTTATATATATGTATAAGTAGTCATTTCAAAATATTAATGATATCATTTCATTTATTCTAAACATAGGTCATTAAAGGGACTCAAGATGTGTGAAGTGGGTTCCAGCAGTATGATATAAAACTCTGTAAAACAATGCTCATGAACATAAGTACATGGAAAATTGATTGACTTTGTACTTATGTTCATTATTAAAGCGCTACATTGAGAATTTTTTCGAGTTATCCCCCTGCATAGCTCTCCAGAATATTGAAATTTTGCATGTCAAAACCATTGTTTTGCAAAACTTGATGGTAAACATATTGGAAAATATTCTGAAAATCATATCGAGACTAAAATATTTGAACATACTGCATGATTAGCCATATTTGTTGACAGTTCACTGTGACAGTTTTGTTTACATATTATGGTGGTATTACATGCGATATTTCGTTATTGGAGACGAGGAAAGACAGAAGTTACCTAAATTGGGAAATATGCAGTGTATAATATCAATAAATGAATACTTTTTTAAAGAATTTTTTTTATTTATTTTTCTGTGTTCTTCTTTAATAGCCGTGTTGTTTTTACAGACATATATATTTGTTGCACAATTACCCACTACAAGTGTCTTGGGTCACCCCCCATAACAGATATACTTACATTCTTAGTATATTAAGTCTGTGGACTGTCAGCCGGCTGGCAAGCTATCTTTTGAAGACTTCTTCTGTCTCAATACATGTGTTTGTATACAATATGTCTGGTCAGTGGTCTGAAGTCTTTGTTCAAGTGGCGGGAAAACTGACTCGGGACCTTTCCTCGGATACTGACATCGGTGACTTTTTGGAATAGGGTTTTCATGGGCCAGCATGGGGTTTTATTAAAACTAATATATCTTTCTAGAAAATGTCCACCCCCGAAATACTTAATATCTTTCAAACTACTATAAATCTTTCAAACTACTATAAATGTCTACCCCCCCCCCCCAAAAAAAATGACTAGCATTGACATATAACATATATAAAAAATAAACTTATATCAAAACATAACAAGGGAAATATGGGAACAACAAAAAATATTGGCTCAGGGAGGGCTGTCAAAAATGTCTCCAAACCTCAAATATTATACTGTAATATCTTTATAGTGCTGGGCTTGATATCTGCCCCCTAATCTAATCCCAATTTTCCTTACGGGCTTTATGCCCCAAAGAGTCCTATGGCCGCGGTGCCTTATGCCCAGGAATTCCAAATAATTGATAGGGCTTTTTGCCCATTAATTTTCCACCAATTTTGAAGGGTATACCTCTCAATTCTAGACCTAAAAAACTATGTAATGTTAACTAGCCCTCCCAAAAATGAGCCAGGTGTTAGTTGTCACCTGAGAAAATAGCACCCGTTATCTCCAGACTATTTGTCCATATCACAAATTAATATCACAATTAAATATCTGCATGATCACTCTTTGGTATGTACAATCTCCCTGGACTATCTGTCCTTGATGGGAGCACAATTTTCCCTTCTGGGACAAAATGAACAATAAGCATTGGGACCTCCAAAGTAGGCTCCTGCGAATTGGAGATTTTGATCGAATATCGAATCGATTATCGAATCGAATCATATCTGTGTGTTACATTCTCAATTGGGCACGGACCCCATGCCACTATATGCGAGGTTCTGATGACCTCCTGCCACTAGTGGGGCGTCACTTGATAGCAGGACTCGGGCCATCTGCAAGTGGGTTAGACCCCTGTAGTGGTCCAAACCCCACGCATTATGCTGGGCCCAATTGCATAGTGAACCTTGGGCGACAGGCTATCCCACTGTCTAATAGTGGAATTGTTGCCTAAGAAGTCCTGCAATATGACGAGCCCTCTAAAGCCCACATCTCTTACTAGGGTCCTGGCTGCTACATGGGTGTTGAACCCAAATGGATCGCACCCAGGCCCCTTTACTGCCACATAAAGTGGCAAGCAATGGGTACCTGCCAACCTGGCGAAATGCCCCAATGCCCAGTTGCATGTGGGGCAGCCCGGTTCAAGCCGGTGGGACCAATGGCGTCTAACCGGGTGGACAAATGGGAGATAGCGGATATAATTTCCTCCACCTCCCCCCGATCCGTTCCAATGAAGTCTGGGCCAATTTGATGCCCATGGCCACCTGAAATCCCGATGGTACACTGGGCACGTGGATCGGAGTGGCCCTACCAGGTTTTGAGTTTTCCAGTAAATTCACCAGTTCACTTAGGTGGCAGTCCAAATACTAGATCAGCATGAGTTTATTGTGAATAAAGCCCATGCTCCTGTTGACAGAAGAGCGTATCCCGCCTGCATTTTGCGGGATGTAAAGATCCCAAGTATTTTATTTGGCACCTAAATAGCACCGTACGACATCCATTGGAACTGGGCCTCCAGGCTGTTGTCTTGGTCTTATTTATTTGTAAGGCCATACAGATATTTTGATACAGCTCACTTTCAAAGTTTGAACCTCAATCGCTATAAACGGATAGCCAAAACGCGAAAAACCTTCATTAACCAAAGTTGTCGCAGTTACTTTTGCTGTTTGTGAAGACAGAGGCAGACACTCAATCCATTTGGTAAATTGGTTGGCTACCATCAAAACATATTCATTGTCCCCCGAAAATAAATTATAGAACAGAGTCCGTTCGTCCGTCGTTCCGTTGTTCCGTCCGTCCGTCCGTCCATCACACTTTTGAGTACCTTCATGGTGTAATCATTTCCTCCTACAGATTTCTTCCCAGAGATTTGAAACTTGTTGCCCATATATTGAAGATGTGCAACATGTATATAGATGACAGAAAAATTATTTTTTGACAGAGTTATTAACCCTTTTCGAAAATTTCAACATTTTTTATAATTTTCTGTATGAGGGTATCTTCATGGTGTAATCAACTCCTCCTACAGTTTTGATTCCAGAGATTTGAAAACTTCAGAATATTGTTGCCCATATATTGAAGATGTGCAATATGTATATAGATGACGGAAAAAATATTTTTTGACAGAGTTATTAACCCTTTTCGACTTAGAAAATTTCACCATTTTTTTTAATTTTCTGTATGAGGGTACCTTCATGGTGTAATCAACTCCTCCTACAGTTTTGATCATAGATATTTGAAACTTCAGAGTATTGTTACCCACATATTGGAGATGTGCAACATGTATATAGATGACGGAATTTTTTTTTTTTACAGAGTTATTAACCCTTTTCAACTAACATTTCTTTAACAAAGTGGCATCGACTTGCCACGTTTTCGGGGGACGCTGTGGTCTGCTGACCTTTTATTTCCTTTAGCGGTTTTAGGGGCCCTAAAAAGTCAATATGAAGCCTTTCCATGGGTGACCCTGCATGACAACCAACTAGTTCATGCCTGGCTTCACGCACCGGGCATTTACATTCACTGCACTTCGGGCGAGAGGCCACACAATTTTCTACATCGGTCCTATGACCCATCCAAAAATATTTAAATATCTAATTTTTCCAGGGCTCGTTGCATACCCTGATGATCCGATGTCGGCGGTTCGTTATTTAATGTTAAAACCTCGCCCTTCAATGTGCATGGAACAACCAACATTAAATTAGAATTTTTTCATAACCCATTATCAAGAGAATACTTCCCTTTACTCGCCTACATCTGCTTAGCTCTAGAACTAGCTAGAAATAACTCTGATTTTTCGGGTTCTGTGTTATCCAGGGACCACTGGTATATTATCGCCAAATCAGAGTCGTCTTTTTGGTGTTTTTCAATATCTTCCTGGGACTGATGTCCCATTGGGCTAGTCAAATCCAGTGTTTTAGTCACTTGGGAGCTAGGGTCATTCACGACTTCAGCTCCCCATAGGTGAATGTTAAACATATTTTCGTCTTGCGACGTTTCTGATGGTGAATCTAGCTCAAACCCATTTATTTCTACCAATTGGTTTACATCTAGCGTTTGGTCAATTTCCGGGGCTAATCTACTAGTAGCAACCCCTCTGTCCATAACTGTTTTGATGTTAGTCCCATTGTCAACTAATTTATCTTGTGAAAGTGTTTCCAAGGGCCATGGCCTCCCCTTTATAGTTTTATGGACAAATTTGTGTGGCATTGGAACTACATCATCCACTTCCTCGAAAAAACAAGCCCAATTTTGATGTACTCGGGCACAATATTTACACCCCTCACATAGTAAGTTTTCCAAGGGAACACCGGCCCGGTAATTTCAACACCCATTCTCCTTCGGAATTCGATATAGGATGTCGGCATTCAAATATTTAGACCCGCCCTATGTATGACCGTAAAGTCATACTGACTTAGTTCCTCTAGTAAATAGGCAATTTGCCCCTCGGATTTTTAAAAACCCAATAACCATCTTAGACTAGAATGGTCTGAATTGTAAACGGGCGGCCTAATAACTAATACTTGAATTGCCGGGTAAATTTGACAATGGCCAGCAGCTCGAGACGAGTTGCACAGTACTTCTTTTGTTCCGGGGTAGTTCCACAACTACCATAGGCTATGACTCTTTCCTGGCCATTTTGCACTTGAATTAACTCCCCACCGAGCCCTCTTGCTGACCCATCTGTATCGAGGATAAAGGGGTCCTCTGTATTTGCAAATGTTAATACAGGAGGGGTACTCAAAGGTAGCTTCAGGGCGATAAAAGCCCTTTCTTCTACTTCCCCCCAAGCAAAAAGGTTGTTAGCTGTTTTTGCATACAAGGGCGCGGCTAAGAAAGCAAAATCTTTGCAAAAAACTTGGTGGTAGTTACAATAACCCAGAAAACGCTCAACGTCCTTTGTATTACAAGGCTTAGGCCATTCCCGTATAACCCGGGAGGCCTGTTCTCCCATCTCCATCCCCAGGGGCGAGACTGTTCGACCCAGAAATTCCATTTCTTGTTGAAAAAGCACACACCTCAAAGCGGCCAGTCGGGTATATGAACGTTTTCTGGCCGGGCCGCTTTTGCGGTCAGTCGGGTTCAAAGGGTTAAGTACTAGGTCCATAACTCTCATGTAAGTGCTAACAGCACCACATAGGCCATAACTTATTTTGGTCCATTCAAAAAGACCATATTTTGTTATGGATGCCGTCTTGTTACGGTCTTCAGGCCTAATATTGACCTAGGGGCAATGGGTAAACATCTTTTGTAGTGACTGAGTTCACCCCCGAAAATCCAATGGCAGTACGCCCCACAATGCTTGCGAATCAGAACTGGGGTCGAGCTCTATTCATAAACACTAGGTCGAATAACCCCAGATTTGAGCATGTTTTTTAACAACTGCTCTTCTTCGTCAGCAAAACAACGCATTCTGCATTTAATGGGTTTGGCGTCTTCCATCGGAATGGTATGTTCAATGGCCGAAAATTTGCCCAAGTCATATTTGTCTTTAGCATAGCAATGTAATCTCATTTGTTCCGATCATGATCCGCCCATTCTTCCAATAACTGACCGGGTTGTTGTTGTGCTTGTAAGAATTGTATTTGCGCCGTTTCGGGTAAATCAATCATACCAAATCGTTTCTCTCCAATTTTCGCATTATACTACGCAAAGACATCCGAGGGTCCTGTTTTAGCATTGTTGCGAAATACTCGCTGGCTTTTCCTTGCAAGCACCAGCAAAAACAATTAATGCTTTCTTGTTCATCCCAACTTTCATAATCATGCATGTGTTGAAATTTTAATTGAAAGGGCTGCCAGCTTTGGCTGCCATCATATTCCAAAGTGTTAGGAATTCTCGGAGCCCGTCGCGGTCTAGGGTCCGTATTATTGTTGTTGACATCAAATGGATCGTTATCATTGAATCTGATATCTTGCAGGGCCCGGCCCATATGAAAGGCTTGGCCAGGCCGTCCCCTTTCCCAATGATTATAATTATTATTGTCTTGGTGATGACGATCATGAAATTCGGCCTGTCTTTCTGGCGGACGATCCTCAAAATCTGAATAAGCCCGATTTTCATAGTCATCGCGACCTCTATTCTGGGGACGCCTATTTGTACGATCCTCACCAGATGGAGACTGGCCTCAGCGAAAGTAATCATTATCATCAGACCCATACCGAACTCTACCTGGGCCGCCTATTTGAACGATCGTCACGGGACTGCGACCGTCCATGTGGAAACCCATCATGTATGAGATCATCCCTAAAATCATGCATATTCTGAACTCATCGCCCACTGTTTTGTTGGCCATGTTGATTGGGTGGGGCGTTTTTTGACTGTTGTAGCCTCCCTTGATTTTCCACAGCCCTATTTATTGGGCTATGTTGCCGACCACTACGAGAACATTGAAAATTTGATCTATCGTGTCCTTGTGGCTGGTCGCGATTTCTACTATCACGACCCCGCGATGGTCAAGAGTCACGATCAACGCGAAGATTGTGGAAATCCTGTTCAAGGTCGAAATCAACTGGGCTCGTAACCCTATTTGCCCTCCCACGCCCCCCTCCCCGAAACTTTGGCATTAGAAGTGGCGCGGTATGTGTCGCGATACAAGTGGCGAGAATATCAGTCGCTATCGTATTGGGCGATGTCATCAGACTGATTGTTTATAGGAAACCGAGACTTAGGACGAGTCCTACCCTGGGTGGGATGCCTCTGTGAATCTTCATACGAGGGAGGCGGCTCGCCATATGGTGGTCGAATGACATCAATTGGTTCACTACGATGGCGGAGAGAATCGACTGCATGTAACTAGGGCGGAATGATATGAGCATCTCCACTTGAATGTGGGGGCAAGTCGCCCTCGGAATATGATAAAAGCGCTTGACTCATTGGGGGGTTCCCAGTTCGGAACCCGGTTATTCGCTCGAGATGGAGAAACATTTGAGAGAATTGGGGGCGGGAAATGCTCCCGATCTCTATCAGAATTTGTCGGTTGTGACTGATCATATGGCCGCGTTGAATGAGAATCGTTTTCAGCAGCCATGTCTGCATTGCATGAATATGAGCAGCGGGATCGTGCATCGCGATCCCCAACTGTATGCGGTGACCAATCTATCAGGGCTAAAAGAGCCTGTGTGACCTTGACTTGCCTAACTGCACGTAAAGTGTCCTCGGACAGATTACCCACCGGGGCCTGTTGCACAACAATTGCCCTCGCCCTATGCCGATCAATGCCAGGTAGGACCAAAAGAGCTTCGTAATGGCAAGTTTTATGTGAACGCGGGGCCCGACAATGTCAACATCAAAATCTGAACTCATGGTATGATTTGCTGCCATATTGGAAAAGGTGGCTACGAAAAATACCTCAAATAAAAAAAACGAGCAAAAATTGAGGGCAAAACTTGTTGAAAAGTGGACAAAAAGAACCAACAAAAATATGCAATACTGGGAAGAAACTTGGACTACATCCAAGGAAGGTCCCGAAACGACATGTGGACAACGACGAAGTGTGTGGACAATGACGAATTGTGGACACGACAAATTGTGATTTCTGACAAAATCTGACTCAAAATTTTGTAAGTAAATCTGCAAGAACGGGCAAGAAATTATGCGCCAAAATTGCTGAAATTAGCAGAAAATATCTTGCCAAGATGAAGAAGAAATCAATTTACGATTCAAATTTGGACGGATGTCCCTGGATTAAAACTGGGACTTTTAATAAGTCCCAAAATTCACGGCAGCCATGTCCAGTGAAAAGTCGAAATGCGAATTTACTGCAACAATTTTTCGAGCTAAGTCGATGCTCGCAGCGCCAATTTGTGGTGTTTCTACCACTAACTCTTGCCCGCCAAAACAGATCTATTTACATTCTTAATATATTAAGTCTGTGGACTGTCAGCCAGTCAGCAAGCTATCTCTTGAAGACTTCTTCTGTCTCAATACATGTGTTTGTGTACAATATGTCTGGTCGGTGGTCAAGTCTTTGTTCAAGTGGCGGGAAAACTGACTCGGGACCTTTCCTCGGATACTGACATCGGTAACTTTGTCACCGATGACAGCCGGAGTCGAAAAGATGCTACAGTAGGGACAGAATTATCCAAATAATATTTGGAATAATAACACTCATTGCATGGTACATATAGCTTTTAGCCAGCTGCCTTCGTCGGTGCAACAAATGCATTTCTGATTATATATTACCAGGTTAACATTGACTAATACCACAGAATAATTAAAATAATGGGAATAATAATGCTCATTGCATGGTGCATTGCTTTAATTTGGCCAGAGGTCTTTATCGGTGCGACAAATGAATTTCCGATTGCATATCACCAGATTAACATTGACTAACAATTTAATTTATTGCATGAAGAAGGTCTCTTGCCGACATTATATATGCAGCATGCAATGAGCGTTATTATTCCCATTATTTAAATAACAAGGTTTCATGCCAGTTTTTGAGAAAACAAATATTTCAAACTGGAGATAGATATCCAATGAAAATTACTTGCAAAAACTGTGTAAATGTTTACTTTATATGTAGTACATATGGTGCAATAATGTGCATGCATATTCAAAGTTTCATTCTATATGAGATGATACATTTAGTTCACAACGAGAGGCCGATCACGATCGGCAGATGTTTAACCCATACCTTGGCGATAGTGACTAGCCATAACTGATAATTTGTCAAAGATATGATCACAGGAATTAATCCATATATCAGTACCCAACTTGAAATCAAAAGCTCAAATAATTTGTCTTAAGAAAGGGTTAAAGTATTTGGGTTGGGGAGGAGTAGTTTTAAATCTCATAACTCTGTCCCTATTCACACAAGGACCTCTCACTGTGAGATCCAATGGTTTAGTGATTTCGGAGGACATGTTTAAGAGTTTAAGTTAACTCATTGGAAGCAAAAGTGATAAATCCCTATCTTTGCCACTTTTGACATGCCAGATATTCAAAATTTATTATTCACTTCTAAAGAGAAATTATAATTGTTGACAAGCCAGACTGCTTAGAACGACATATATGTAGGGGATTCCATCTCGTATTTAAATGGTACTTTAATTACCCCCCCTTCCCCCATTCTCCCCAGTTATTTGTTTATCAAACATGGACAGATATAAGATCAGATCTGACCTGTGTATTAAATAAGATTAAGTGTTTCATAACAGGGGTGTATGGTTTTCAAAAATATATGTAGTTTATACAATTCAAAAGTATTATCTCTATAATGTTATAGACATAATATGATGGGGATGCTGGCCCCTATGACCACTAAATCGTTCATATAAAAGAAAGCAAGTTAGCCCTCATTTGAATGGTTTCACACATTACAATGTTTTACAAGTAGCTTGGGCACTAAAAGCCACAACCTTCAATGTTAATCTTCTAATGTGCTCTGTGGCCCCTAAAATTCAATCAACCATGAAAATGTGAACACATGGGAAAATAAGGTTCCTGGAAATACTAACATCTACCATATTGATTTTCAAAACAAGTCATCACTTACAATAGTCATGTATATTTATCTGCCTGTTTCCCCATTGCATAGATAAATCATATTGGCTATCAGCTGTTGTTTTAATTTTGAAAGCACGTGTCTGAAGGGTTAATATATTTTTCAAAAATCAATTAATCAGTCAATACCAAAATTGATAGAAGTGAATAGTGTGCAAAGATACCCAATATATATTAAGAGATATGAGGAAGAGTCCATGTACATTATAGCATGTGTCTATGGAAACCTTGGAAAGGGTTAATTATTTTTGAAGCAAATTAATGGAATTTAGAAGACACTTATATAGGTGAGGGGGCCCTTATCTCACCCTGTAATGAAATTTCAAGAATAGGAAAAACACCAGTCTTGTGCTGCCATTAATCAATTTGACAGTTAGAATAAACAAACAACCAGCCACCAGTGTTGTTTATCTTGCTTGACCCACCAGAGCTCTGTATCATATGTCATCACTCATTTCATAACAGATTTCACTTGGAATGACAACATCTATAAAAATCCTCTCATATACTCTGGATGTTGGATGATCACATGGTAATTTATTGATATCATTATATTACATGAAACTATTGCAATAAAATCTTCATATTTTCAAAACAGGATATCACACCTATAAATTAATCGTATAAAACTAAAATAAATGAAAGTGTCAATTTTTTTTTTTTATTTCAAATTTTTTTTTATTGTTATTAAAGTTCAAACAAAATTTAATATCTGTATATGCTAAATTTAGCAAGGAGCTAAATCTAAAACAATTGAATTAAAAAAGAAAAAAGGGTCATAACTCCTTTAAAATTAATCGGATCAAACCCATATTCAGACTCGATCTGTATTTTGGGCTGTGAAACTCACATACCAAATTTGGTTCCAATCAGATAAAAAATGTTTGAGTTATGGCAGAATGCGTGAATTCTAAGTTGAAAAAGGGCCATAACTCTGTAACAAAAACTCGGATCAAACCCAAATTCGAACTCGATCTGTATTTTGGGCTGAGAAACCCATATACATTTTCGATCGGATAGAAAATGTCTGAGTTATCGCATTACTCGTAAAGTGTCTACAGACAGACGGACAGACAGACGGACGAACAACGAGTGGTCAATCCGGGCAACGACACTATGTTTACCATACTATGGTATGGGTAAACATAAAAACAGATACACTGCAACATGTATTAACATTCATTTTGGGCACATATTGCTAGCTCTATTTCCAGAGGTGGCGAAAATATGATTGAATGAATTAGTTCACATGAAATCTGACAACAAATTTGGGTTTATCGATGGTTAGTTATATTTAGTGTGGTCGTCGAAGCTTAATTTGGGGATCAACCCGAAAGAAATTGGATACAAGCTGATTTTGGTGTCAATTAAATGCGGAAAAGCCTCAGGAACAACATATTCAAAATCTGCAAATCCCTGCTTTGGGCAAACTTTGTTATCCAAGATGGCATCCAACATGGTTGTCCATATATTACATCTGTTCTCAAAATAAGTCATTATACAAAGTCAACCCCTCAATCTTTATGTCTTTAAAGTTTGGGTTTTCTGCAGATCCAACATCCAACTTTCGGGTCAAAAATTTAAATTTTGGGCATGTACGTAGCACACGAAATAATGTTTCGCCACACAGTGTATGGCATTTTCATTCGGCATGTTGATTAATTATTGATTCTAATGCAGAAAATAAAATGCATATCCTTGCGGTATATATACCATACACATATGTCGCAGTGCTTATTTAATATACTGTAAAGAAACCCTCATATCTTTATAATTGGATTAGCACCGCATCTCATATCAGATCAAAGAGACAGTGCATTGTACAGTATACCGGTATGTAAGACTAATTTTTATATTGCTACCAAACCGGTTTACTTAGTGGACAATTTTGTTAAAATTCTTCAGTCGCTACTTTACAACTCGAACATGCTACCACGCAATGCAATGTCTTTTTGTTTGAAAATATCTTACCATTACCATCCATGTACATCCATGTACATCAGGTGATCATCGTTTAAAGATGTTATTTCAACATTGAACATACACACAATGTTGCTATTTGTGGTTTTGTGTACAGCAGCTATGTAACATTAGGGAGAAGGGGTTTTAAAACGCGATGATATTGTTGCAGAAAACGTAAGGTTTGCTTATATGTAGCCTTTGTGAATATAACCAAATATAATTCCAGGTATAAACACAGTCTCTGCCACAGAGCATGTCGGCAATTTTGGTCAAGTTTAGAATTTATTGCAGAGAGTCTATAGTACTACTTTGTGATTTGATAAATTGCGTAAAGTAGAGTACCACCATGCATTCTTGTGATACAAGCGAAATATGCATGTTTCATCACTTTATTGGAGTCAACTATGACTATTATTTTTAGACTCGACAATAGGATCTACACATTTTAGCCAGTACTACATGTATATGAAACTCTCATTATACTGTTCTATAGTAGTGAATTTTAAAAGGTTTGATGTTGATATCAAAATAAATGATGATCAGTCACATTCGTGAGACTGCTCTGAGTACATATATTTCTGCTTCCAGAAAAGGTCACAGAATCATTCATCCCTATTAAATCTCATTTATCTTTTTATTTGCACATATATTATACGATTCAAGATAAACAGTACAGATATTACTGCATTATTTTCGTGTCTCTAGGCACCCAAAAGTTAAGATTTAACAGTAACATGAGACCCTGCTTTCGGTTGCTCTCTTGTGAGATATATTTAGAGAGAATTTGTACATCTCTGATAAAAAGTTTCTCTGATACTCTGTAGTCCTTCTTTCTCACATAATTCGAGTGAATGTTCACTCTTATGTGACTAGCTATTCAATGTTGCACAAAATGTAAATTTCTTTCGATTTTGAAGACCATTTTTGGACAGATATCTACAGATATGGTTTATGATTATTAAAGCATTACTTGTGCACATTTAAATTTATTACGAATTACTGCAGAAATTTCCCGACTCCAATACCCGTTCTGGATGCCATCTTGGTTCCTGAATTTTACCATAAGCAGATTTTTTGTTCCTGGTGTTTTTCCGCTTCGAATGACACCAAAATCAGCTTATATCCAATTTGTTCTGGGTGCAACTCTCCCACGATCACACTATATCCCAAATGCATATACTGATATTATAACAATCACTACCGTATCTATTTACAAACTGATAAAATATTAAATTAGTTTACGAACAGTTTCATTAACCCTTTGAACCCTGGCGCCCCACAGTGATCGACACCCTGACCCGGGGCTCCCAGTGGCATGTCCGCTTAAATTAGATAGTTTCTAGTAGCATGGTGTTGATTATGTTCAAATTGCGACACCGGTCTGAAACTTTACAGGTTTGTCCCCCATGGATCAGCGATCATTATAAGATCGCGAGACTTTGCCTCGCGGCAACTCCTTGGTAACGGTTGCTAGGCAACTACCCGGAATTGACTGGAAAATGTAAATATATAGCTTATAGCGTCGTAATTCAACCCTAGTGATTGCGTTTTTTGATGCAGGTTCTACCCTAACGTGAAATTTGAGATATACCCGACCAGAATAGTGAACCAAATATCCCATTTAAGGGTAGCAACGGTTGCTAAGCAAATACCACAACTGATCGAATGACATAATTGCACTAACCATTCAGTGGTATGTTTTGCCTTAATTTAGACAGTGTCTAGTCGCATGGTGTTGGTTATGTTGAAAGGGGACACCTATATGAAACTGTGCAGGCATGATATATGCATGCACGGACCACTGATCATTGTAAGATCGGGAGACTTTGCCACCCGATCTCGCCTTAGAAACGGTTACTAGGCAACTACCCGAAATTTGCAGGATAAACGAATTCTAGCTTATAACGTTGTAATTATACATCAGCGAATTGCGTTTCGATGCAACCAATATCCTAATGTGAAATTAAGATATACCTGACCATGCGCGAGTAAGTCAACTTGATATGCGATAGACTTTTTGCTGCATGTGGCACAACAGAGACTGATATTACAGAGACCAGAAACAACGTAATTTCCAGTAACATATCGTGGCCCCATTGTTCAAGTAAGCTGTCTAGATTGTGTCTACTATACTAACATGTGAAACATGCAACAAAATGTCATATATAGCGCCACATTTAACTTAAACGCATTTTTAAAAATGAATTATAGTCTGCGCCCATGCGCATATTTTCCTAGCCATTTCTAGCGGGCAGCCAATCCATATAGACACCTTTGCCAGCGCTGACTTCAATAGGCCAATTTAAATATATATATTAGTGGGTATGTCGTGTATAAGTACGTTATAAACCATTGATTTGTCATTGCGCTAGTCTGCGCATGCGCGAATAAATCAACTTCATATGCGATAGACCCTTCCCCATATGTAGCAGAACACTGGTTAATATACACGAGGGTAATTTAAACTGAAATTGTGTGTCTAAATTACGTCTGTTCTGTACACACACGGGGAACACGAAATGATATGCCGTAAATATAGCGGCATAGTTCGCTTAAAATATCGTATGTTTTTGTAGATTATATGCTATGCGCATGCGCATATATTTCTACCCGATACTAGCGGTCAACCATTCCATACGCACCATGGGCGCCGCTGACATATGTGGGGGCAAATTAAATATAAACCAGTGGGTCAGACGCTCGTTATACTATATATAAATTTGCTACCGAATCATGTCGTCGCTGCACCGAAATATCGGTGTTACGGGATATAGTCACGGTTCGTTTGCACCTAAATATCGGTGTTACGGGTTCAAAGGGTTAATGTCATGCAAATTATCCAAACAGCTTCCGACCGAATCGCCTTTAATATACCTGTAAGACATGCATGGAGGCATGTTAATTTCATTATTGTAATAATTGTATGTTTCTCCAAACTTTTTCTGATGCGATGCAATGTTGTTTCTGTTTAAAACAAGGATCGGGCACTGTGTTTCAAAAAGAAGAGCGTGTTGTTTATTGACTGTTTAGAGCCATGCATGCATTATAGACATGCATGTCTTTATAGAAACAAATCACCCATTGATCAACCTTGAGCTTTTATAATTTCTACAGCAATAAAAATGTTTGTAGGTGTTCCATGGTTTAATACTTTGCCATAACGACATAGCTATTTACCAAAAAAATACACATTTTCAAGTTTCAACTCGAAGCGAATTAAATTCAGCATGTTTCAAGATGACGATTACTTGCATGGTATAGGGTCAGTAACATAGTAATAATAATCTAAATACCAACAATAACTTACTTTGGTCATTATTATCTTACCCTGTTTAGTTCATGTTAAGATTTTATATAAGTATATTATTGCCATTGGACAAGGATGTTTGTGCATGTTTTAAGTACTTATTTCCATCATTCTCATTTATCTGATTATTTTAATACCTAAGGCCAGCAGTTTCAACCTCTAATTGGTTGATTTCAATTGGGAACATATGGTAAGACAATAATGACCAAAGTGAGTTATTGTTGGTATTCAGATTATTGTGTTAAAATTATAGCTTTAGAATTTGAATATACTCTTGTTGAATTAACCTTCCTATAAAGAAGTTGTTGTTTTTTTTTCACCAAATGCTTGTAAACACAGTCCAGTATAAAACAGCTTACACAAACGCCAATCATCTAATTTCATGTTTGCATCATGTATATGTGTTTTTCTTTTGTTTTTTCAGATTTTCTGAACAATTGAAGTTATCTGATCCATACATAACCATGGCGATCCACATACCTGGTCTTATTGCCATCATTCTCTTTTATCTGATTATTTTAATCGTGGGATTGTGGGCTGCAAGAAAATCCAAACAGACAGGACAGTCTGCAGACAGTGAGGATGTGATGTTAGCTGGGCGGAACATTGGCCTGATTGTAGGAATATTTACAATGACAGGTAGGGCTCTGTTATTGATTCCTGTCTTGACCCCGGGACAAGGATGTTTGTGCATGTTTAAAATATAATATGACCATACGCTAGCGTAATTAACGAACCACAGCTAAAACACATGCATATTAAAGCTAGTATATATCTGTGTGTCCGTCTTTTTTAATCTCATAAAATAACTTCACAGATGCGTATTCCCATCAAATAAGATTAACTTAGGCCTTATATCGTGGTGTGATTATGATAGATTACACTCCAGACATGCACAAGTGTTCATCGACAGAGTGGGTCCTATAGCAATATCAAGGCATGTGATGCACAATGCAAACAGACTACGAGCTCACCGACTCAGACTTAAAACCTAAATAAATAACTTTTAAAAGCCATTCCTTTTGTACAAGTTTATAAACCCCTCTCTAGGTGAATAGATGCATAATGATCCGATGAATGCGTTTTCATAATTTATTAAAATAACATTGCATGCATCAATATCGCTTCCTCAAAAAATAGAAAAATACAGGTACACACACATATAATCAGTAATGCATATATTTTGAACAAAGCATCAAGTAGTAATGATAATATGATATAGAGTGAAATATAAAGTACATATATGATGCCATATAAGGCTCTGAATGTAACATGAATATCATAGGACTAGATAATAGAAAGTATATACTAATTCATACATGAATAGGACTTGCTAAATGTTCCTATAGAATAAAATGTATATACACCATACCAACCAGGAACCGTCTCTGAGACAGTTCAGCTCGGCAAGCCCATGCTAACTGCAGATGTTACCAGGAGACAGGTCATGGGTGGTATAGTATATATCCAATATTCTAATCTGCCTGGCCTAAACTTGAAAAGTAGTGGTTACAGCAAAGACACATTTAATCTAGAAGTATGACTCATATTTGACTAGATCAAAGTTGCCCGTGCCTGCATAGATTAAACTTAACTAAATTTAATTACGGTACATTCCTGTGAATGCTCTTTAGAAAACTACATTAAATGAGCTCCAGTACGATATGAAAGATTAGTGATCATTTTATAAAAACATAAAGAACATCCCTGTGAACAATTAGCAATCATTATTAACAAACATGAAAGAACGGCGTATGCAAATGTATATTATATAGATTTGGGTTTATGGGGCTCTCGGCTACTGGTACCTGAATTCATTAAACTATGTACTTTACTTTAATAATTACGTATCTTAACATTCTGTCTGAATTTAACTTCATTTATGCTTTATAACTACTGTGAGATCTACTGAAGGGGCTATATCTGCGAAGCAGAAATCACCCAAACGAAGCTGGGTACCAACCAGCGGAGAGCCCCAAAAGGATCGAACCACCACCGGGAAAGCACAATACTTTGAAAGTACCAACAAGACCCCCCCCAAACATGTCAATATACAGGTGCTTTCGCACTATGATCACATAATGAGGTTACATTTCGTAGTGAGAATAAATATACTACCTTATGGGATAATAATTCTAAACCATTGCACGATGGGCTTGGTACAGAGTGCTGTCTGGAGTGTGAATATATGTAACATAACAGCTAGATTGCCATCGACCTAAAGTTTTAATGAGGTGATCTTCTAATCGAGCATTGCAAGCTGAGGTCGCAGCGCCGGAGCGCAGTGTAGAGAATATAAACTACCAACATCAAACTGAAAGTATTCAAAAGTCAAGACTGTTGGTTGTTGTCTAGAGGGGATTATTTTACTGAAATTAAACATTGTATTATTGACGCTGTGTGCGCAATCCGATTGAGATGTGTACTATATACGAAGAAGCTTGTCGATTTCATCATGTTCATTTCGTTAATAAAATGTCATCATGTCGTTTTCAATGAAACTCGACGAACAGCGCCATCATGTAGCTTTCACCATTGACCGAATTTGTGATAACCTGAATGTATATATCTTCTGCTTTGTTCATGAGAATTTGTTTCTTGTTAATTAAGAATTTTCTTGCCGAATTTCGGACCTGCATTTTGGTTACCATCAATTTCAGTATGAGCAACTGTATGACTAAAATGTAATAAATTAATTCATTATTTCACAAATAAATGCATTAAAAGTTAGTATGTGTAGTATTTTGTTAACATTAATGTCATTTGTTTCTTTAGTCACTGTACCATTTGTCATAATTTATTTGACCGGAATAGAGATCTTTTCAAAATGCAAATTGAAATTCTGCTAGAGAATGAAGTTTTATCTCCATTCTCTGCTCATAATTTCTGCTCTCCGGTATAAAGGGAAATAGCATTAAAAATGCAGAGTTTTTGTTACATTCACTGTGTTACAGCATGGTTTCCAGCTGAGTTTTCTTTGGAGTTTTATTGAACTCCGCTACTTACACAGTAGTTACTCCCATCCAGGTGAGTTTATTCCCTGTTTAATAGTACTACCAGAATACAGGAATTAAAATACTCACAGAATAACTTAACATATTTCAGCAAGAACTGCATTCTATAAATCGACAACAGGAATTTATTACGGATAGTATATATAGTGGTTTGAAATGGTGTCTCACGGTGTGACATCATATGCAATTCTCGGTGGATAGAGATTCTCCTGGCTGCCAGTCTGTTTGACGACATCACAATGACGTTCAGGTTCAAACAACCCGACTAGTAATTTACCTCTCATATATCTTTGGGCACCAAGGTAAAAAAAAAGGCGATAAACAACTAAATTTCCATTTTTTTGTGTCCCCATACCATAATATGATACACATAGTGTCAACATCCAGATTGAACACTCATCATACGTTCATTCATCCGTTGAGCCGTCCGTCGAGTTATTAATATCGATCAATAATTTATAGGACACATCTACATCCCTACAGGTCACATGTCTCATTCAATCATCACCAGATTTCATATGGATATTCTTTCCAAAATTTGTTTAAAATCATGGCAGCTGCCAACAGCCATCTTTGGTTTCAAATTTGAATCCATCGGCACTCCCTACAGCCCACATTTGTTATGCCCCCGACTTGAAGTTGGCGGGTATATAGTCGACGTCTCTGTCCGTCTGTCCGTCCGAACGTCCGTACAAACATTTGGCATTATTGTTCAGCAACCGCTAAGCAGATTTAGCTGATATTTGGTATGGTCATAGAGCAGCATGGGGGAACAGCTACATGCATAGCACGGGTTTCGTCCACCCATTTTCACCAGAGTTATGGCCCTTTTTTTACTTAGAAAATTCAATTTTTCTCTTGTTTTTTGGGGTTTCCAGATGATAGCATGAGCTTTGGTGGTACGATTGCAAATCCCGTATATTTTTTTTATCAGTTATATGAAAATACATGTCAAGTGTGAAATTGGGTATGATCTGATGATTTTTGCCAGAGTTATGACCCTTTTTTCAACTTAGAATATTTGAATTTTTGCTTGTTTTTGGGTTTCTGGATCGCTTGTTTTTGGGTTTCGGAATTTCTAGTACGAACTTCTTTTGGAATGGTCATATAGACCTCCTCGGATATCCGCAGTTTCGTCTATGCTTAATCCGAATTGCTACGGTCGGGGGCAAATGCCACGCGACAGTGTACCTCTTGTTGGAGAATTGTTTTGAAAATTTACAGGAATGTTTAGGATCACCTCCAGATGGGAGTTATCAAATTTGAAAAAATTTATATGAAAAGATGGCAGCCGGCAGACTAAATACATTGGCACACCCTACAGATCATATCCCTCATCGGACCATCACCACATTTCATATGGATCTTTTGGGTGACCACCAGATGGGAGCCATCAAATTTTTCCATATTTCATTTAAAAACATTTCTGCCAACTGCCATCTTGGATTTTACTCTTTCTATGACTAAATCATTTGGCACATCCTACAGACGACATCCCTCATCCGATCGTCAATATACTTCATATCGATCATCGGGATGACAATTTTTTCGTTAAAAAATATGGCCACTGGTAGCCATCTTGGATTATACTCTTTGCATGACTAATGAATAAATCATTTGGCACACCCTACAGACCACATCGCTCATCCGACCTGATCACCAAACTTCATATTGATCTTCGGGGTGACCACTAGATGGGAGCTATACAAATTTTTTGAATTTTATTTGAAAAGATGACTGCCAGCAAA
>CP136065.1:115393711-115614226 GCA_032622095.1 Siphonodentalium dalli | reverse complement strand
ATCCAAGATGGCTGCCAGCGGCCATGTTTTTTGGCAGAATGACCCCAAAATGACTCGTTCCCATCTACATGTCAATGTCAACATTCATGACAAATTTCATAAAGATCAGACCAAAGGTACGACCTGTAGCCCGGGCCAAAGGATTTAGTCATGCAAAGAGTAAAATCCAAGATGGCTGCTGGCGGCCATGTTTTTCGGGCCGAACGACCCCAAAATCACTCGTTCCCATCTACATGTCATTGTTAACATCCATGACCAATTTCATGATGTTCCGATCGAAGCTACGACCTGTAGCCCGCGCCAAAGGATTTAGTCATGCAAAGAGTAAAATCCAAGATGGCTGCTGGTGGCCATGTTTATTGGGCCGAACAACCCCAAAATGACTCGTTCCCATCTACATGTCAATATTAACATCCATGACAAATTTCATGATGATCAGACGAACAGTACGACCTGTAGCCCGCGCCAATGGATTGAATTTTGAAATCTAAGATGGCCACCAGCGGCCATGTTTTTTGGCAGAATGACCCCACATTGATTCGTTCCCATCTACATGTCAATGTCAACATTCATGACAAATTTCATAAATATTAGACCAAAGGTACAACCTGTAGCCCGCGCCAAAGGATTTAGTCATGCAAAGAGTAAAATCCAAGATGGCTGCTGGCAGCCATGTTTTTTGGCCGAACGACCCCAAAATCACTCGTTCCCATCTACATGACAGTGTTAACATCCATGACAAATTTCATAAACTTCCGACCAAAACAACGACCTGTAGCCCGCGCCAAAGGATTTAGTCATGCAAAGAGTAAAATCCAAGATGGCTACTGGCAGCCATGTTTTTTGGCCGAACGACCCCAAAATCACTCGTTCCCATCTACATGTCATTATTAACATCAATGACAAATTTCATGATGATCAGATGAACAGTACGACCTGTAGGCCGCGCCAATGGATTGAATCTTGAAATCCAAGATGGCTGCCAGCGGCCATGTTTTTTGGCCGAATGACCCAAAAATGACTCGTTCCCATCTACATGTCAATGTCAACATTCATGACAAATTTCACGAAGATCAGACCAAAGGTACAACCTGTAGCCCGCGCCAAAGGAAATTGTTGACGGACACACGGACACACGCACACACGGACGACGGACGCCAAACCATGGCAATAGCTCAAACTTACAAGTAAGTTGAGCTAAAAATGCACATTTCACACGGGTATGCAGCTAAAATTTGTTGGTAACATCTTCTCTTCCCATAAATTCAGTTTACTGGACATGACATTTGGTTTTCATCAAAATGTGGAATTCTGAAAACAGGGCCGGTGTCACCGGGGGGGGGGGGGGGGGGGGGGGGGGGGGGGGGGAATTTTCGCAAATCAACACTAAGTATGGGTAAAAAATTGTGGTTAGTTTCATATGTTCTCATACAGATATCATTGGAGAAAATTGAACCTAATAACTGTTCAAAGTATTCAATTCATTTTGAACTACATGTAATACCAAGTGTCACCCACATTTTTGGATAATACATTGATGTTTAAAATGAATGCATGGTTCCTTAGCCACAGTAGAATATTGGGAATTTTTTCATGATTTTAGCTTTTAAAACTCTGATAAATGAATTACAAGACACATGATTTTCAAATCAATTAAAGGTACGGTTGGCCTTGGCGGTGGGTATCCTGTGAAAATATTTCCACCCGTCAAAAACCGCCACAAACAGAAAGAACATCAAAATGTAGACAGACTTTGTCCGTATATAAATAAGAAATATCGCATAAGCAGTATGTTATTCTCATATGTTTAACCATTGTTATGTAAACAAAAGCATAAAAAGTTACTTTTCTGGTGTTTGTTTATATTATGATGGTAAACATAAAGAGCGTTCTTTGTTGGTGAATTCCTGATATGGAACTAATAAAGAGCGTTTATGCCATTTGTGTGTGATTAGCCAGTGGCATTGTGCTGTCCTATGTAACCCAATCAGGCTCTTGCTTAGGTAAAATATAGTAGGTATTTATGATAACATGCTGTTTACGCGATGGTCATGGTATATATGAACGAAACTGTATGCGTTTTAATGTTTTTCTGTTTACGATGTTTGGAACAAATATGAATATTTTCGACAATTAAGGCCTCACGTGCCTTTAAGAACAAATTCCCATAATTCTGCAGTGGATAATAAATCATTTACTTTACAGCATCATTGCATAAGGAAGAAACTATATGGTTATATACCAGACACATGTTTCAAAATAACATTTCAAAAGTGACTAGTATATCACTGTACAAGAATATCTTGCAAATTGACAGCTCAATTAAAGTCAGATGTCGATGAATTTGTAGAGAAGGCTACGAGAACCAGCAGAGATTACGTCTGGTTCACTGAGAACTTTCTCAATGCCTGAGCACTGAACAGTGAAAACATCCGAGGCGGAGGCTCTGTACATATGTTCTCCACGACAGGGCTCGAAGAATCTGACAGCAAGTGGACTTTCAGACGTCACGCAAGCAGGAAGAGTATGACCAGATGTACGAATGAGAACGTATGTGCCAATTTTGTAGTCTGTGAAAACTTTAACGGCGAGAACTTGGAAGAAGTACTTATTCTATTTATAAATTATAACAAAATGTATCAATGGGGACCCAACATGTGCGATGTGTGTTTTCTATGAGATGACCGATGTCGATAAAATATTGGCGTTGTGTGCGTTGACTGCTAGTGTTATGAAGATGAATGCATGCGATCGCTCACCGATCGCCATAATAAGACGATAAATGCCGACATACCCCGAAAATATTCACACTGATTACAGTGCTATACCCAACATAGTCTTCCACTAATCTTCCCTAAGTCTTCATGTATACTGAATAGTCTTCAAATGGACAACGAAGACTAAATAGTCTTCCTGATTTGCAATTGAAGAGTAATTTTAGAAGACATAATGAGAAGATTAATTTTGAAAGACTAAGTGCAAATGGAAGATTAAGTTTGGAAAACTAATTGAGTCGAAGCTTAATTCTGGAAGACTAGGTGAGATGAAGACTAATTTTTGGAAGACCTAATTGAGTCGAAGCTTAATTTTTTAAGACTAGCTGAGAAGAAGATTAATTTTGGAAGACTATTAGCTTAGTCTTCCAAAAATTAATTTTGGAAGACTAAATAGAGTTTGAAGCTTAGTGAAGAAGATTTGTTTCTATGGAATATATGATGTCATTTGAAACTAACAGTTATTGACAGACTTCACTGCAAAAGGTGTTAACATACTCTGCTCTCATAAAAATTCATACTGGAATGGTTCAAAGAAGTAATTTTTACTATTGACTGTCCTGTTTATTGTAGAAATTATTGGAGGTAAGTGCATGCATATGTAAAATGATGAAATTTAAAAGTAAGTCTGCTTGAGAGCTATAGACAAATTTGGAACATATAAACAAGATGGTCAAAAGACTCAAATTCATTGTATATGATTATACAAAACCATTGTTCAAGAATCTTTAAAAAGGCTGGGACACTGACACTTTCACACTGAATATTTTTCAAATTTTAATTATATTATATTAAATTATTACACATTGGCCTCAAACTATATATTTATAGAAGCAAATTTGATTTTTGAGACAATGCAAATTTTTTGAGATTGGGTGGGATACGAACCCCGGCCCGACGGCGAGCGCGCCTTGCGACTCAAAGTCCGACGTCAATACCACACGGCCACCGAAGCAACGCCGTTGCTTCGGTGGCCGTGTGGTATTGACGTCGGACTTTGAGTCGCAAGGCGCGCTCGCCGTCGGGCCGGGGTTCGTATCCCACCCAATCTCAAAAAATTTGCATTGGTCTCAAAAATCAAATTTGCTTCTAAAAATAGGCGCCTGGTGTGTTGTATAGTCCCAAGCATGTTCTAATAGCAATGCTCGCCATGTTTCGGAGGCATAAAATATATAACATTGCTGCTGTGCCATACCTCCTGTATACATATATATTTATAGTCCAATTTTACTAATTTACAGTCGATCCTTACATGTACCTCGATCTTATTATGATATATTGAATTTATGAATATTGTTTCAGAAATGTTGCAATACCAGATGACCATGCATCTATACAATCTATGTAATGTAACAGCTAGGTTTGAATGTTTTCTCCACTAATATTAGGCCCGTTTTATACGCGCCAAACACGGGTCGCACTATCTTCCCCTGGCTTGACATTGGCGCGTCTCTGGCTCGTGTTACGTTTGTTTGATTTATACGTTGAGCCAGTCGAGTGCTGTAATCATATATTTCGAACAATTTTAGCATTTCTGATACAAAATGCCGTCGGCTATAATCATTTCCGCTATAGGGTCCTCTGATAATGCACTATAAACTGGCCCTCTATATACAGTGCATGAATCTCATAATTTACGCTTTCGTTGATTTCAAAATCGGGATCTTGTCATTCATTTCCCTTGAACCTTCGAATATATATCTCTGCAATATATATTTATTCCCAACTTTCGCGCAACGTCGTTTGTCAGTCGATATATGCATGTCCCCGTAGTACCGTACAATTGCCTTCAATGTATATTTACAACGGCCAAGATTCGCAAGTCTGTGGCCCGACGCTGTTTTATACGACGTGCCAGACACGGGTCGCACTAGGATGACTCGAGAGATAATGTAATGACGCCAAAAACTTCAAATTGTGCATGCTCTCCACCAAAGGGGTCCTAAATGGGGAATGGTTTTCACTGAATCATCTTAGCGCGACCCGTGTTTAGCACGTCGTATAAAACAGCGTCGAGCCCCAGACGTGTAGCACGTCGGTATCAGACGTGTAGCACGTCGGGTCGTTGCCAGAGAAATTCTGACGCGCCAGTTGGTTTTATATGTTGTGCTCCAATTGCGCTATCTTGGACTTTGTCATTTCCACACTAATTAGCCTGGCGCGACCCGTGTCTGGCTCGACGTATAAAACTGGCCTCAAAGATTCAGGGTTTGTGCAGGGGAGGGGGCAGAGAGTAACTGTGTTTTCTTCAGGGGGGGGCAAAAAGTATTAACTGTGTTTCTTAAATGTAAACAATTAAATTACACCAATTTCTGCTGGTATATCATTTTAGACAGCTATCTTTTCCTGCATTTACTGAAAATTACCAGATACTAACTTTGAGTTTCAGCATTCAACTTTACCAACTGGCAAGGTTCAGCCTAATTTCTGGCTGAGATTTCTTATTATACTGAAGCAGAACCGGGCAGAAACAAATAAGATATAAATATGGAAGAATAAACATTCGTTCCAGTATTGTTATTAGTATTGTGTAGTGGTTTGGGCTATTTAGACACTATATAAGTTGAAACTAAGTAACTTAATCATCGATAATTTAAGCACAATGTTTTCAGTTTGTGGCTTTATTTCTCTGTTGACGGCTAATTAACAAACTGATAAACCAGGGATTAATCTGCATTGTGCTAGAGGTAATTGGCGGCTGAATAAGCCATACATGTACATGTCTCTATATGAATACATGTAAAAGCATGTTGCCAACTAAGGAATTGAATTGAAAATAAGTCTTCAAAACAAGTCTCCGAAGACTAAATTAGATCTTCAAAGTAAGTCTTCAAAAGCTAAAATAAGTCTTCAAAATAAGTCTTAGAAGACTAAACCAAGTCTTCAAAATAAGTCTTCGAAGACTAAAATAAGTCTTCGAAGACTTAGCTCATTTAAATATTTCGCCCCATTCGAAGACTAAGCGAAGAATGAGTAGTCTTCGAAGACATGTTGCCAACTAAGGAATTGAATTGAAAATAAGTCTTCAAAACAAGTCTCCGAAGACTAAATTAGATCTTCAAAGTAAGTCTTCAAAAGCTAAAATAAGTCTTCAAAATAAGTCTTCGAAGACTAAACCAAGTCTTCAAAATAAGTCTTCGAAGACTAAAATAAGTCTTCGAAGACTTAGCTCATTTAAATATTTCGCCCCATTCGAAGACTAAGCGAAGACTGAGTAGTCTTCGAAGACTTAACCCTTTACCCAACAAAACGGCCAAAAACGCCCAAATAAAGCTTCAACAGCCTAAAATATCTTCGGCCTGTCTCAATAACACCATACAAATATGGATATCATTGGAACCAGTTCATTGACCACATTGTGATGGTTACAGTTATGCCATGTGCCAATGCATTCTCTTATATATGCGAGTCGACCATAGGTCGCCTCGCATATATAAGAGAATGCATTGGCCTAAAAAAACAATTTTTATAATATTTTTCTACATTCTTTGACAATTTTATCATTTTTAATATGTTAAGCCAATGCATTCTCATATATATGCGAGGCGACCTATGGTCGACTCGCATATATAAGAGAATGCATTGGCACAGGGCCGTTCTGTTGGGTAAAGGGTTAAAATAGAGCTTCGAAGCTTAATTTTCTCTATTAGGTTCCATGTGAAAACTATTTTAGTCTTCGGAGTTGAAGACTACATGATCTTCATATTTGAAGACTTACTGTAGACTAGCGCAAGACTAATATTTCGGTATGGGATTTATTAAATGTACCAGCAGTTCAGTTTATTGCAATCCCCATTGTGAACCCCTGCGAACACGTGCTTGCCGAAACCGAACTCACAGTGCATGGGCGCATTCATTACTGCTCTATAGGGAAGTTCGCCTCAACAGTACACTCGTGGTTGCGACATATTATTCGCGCAAACTGATACTATGTACTGCCTATACACGTACGCATTTCATTTTACAGTTACTTCTCTATAAATACACACTATTGACTAAATGCTAGCAAGTTATATGCCGCTAATTCAGGCCAATGTGAATACAGTTTGACACGAAATATAAATAGACTGATCGGTGTTCCCACAACAAAATGACGTCAGATTCTCACGTAAAATGTGCGCGTACCCAGCTGTCGATGTAAACATCGTAGGCTATAACAATTAATAACTGAATGTTCAAGTGTTTCAAACATACCGTACACATTTAGCTTAGGTTTAAGCACATAAATTCATATTTTTTTTACACATTTAGCTGAAATTTAATAAAAGTAGGGTCACAATTAAGCAGTGTACAGGGGGGATTTCTCCTTGAAAATAGTTAAGTGTATGGGCACGCTTATTTAGCGTACGGGTACGCTTATTTGGATCCCGAAAGTACCCATATTAAGTCTAAAAGACTGTTTTATTTTGGGTTAATCTATTATATATTTTGGAACTTCTGTCTGCATATCTGTATCAGTGTATGTATGTATGTATGTATGTGTGTTATAGACTCGAAAACTGCTTGACTGATCTGACTCAAATTTGGTGGGGGGGGGCATCCGGCGAACGGACGGGAGGGTTACGGGGAAATGAAGGTATTACTTTTTAGGCCTTACTCATTTTTCCCTGCCAGCCTAAGACTAATTCAAGCACTGTTCCATGTGTGAGGTACGGTACCGTATATAATATATATAATAAACTCAGACTAACAAAGACCAAGTTGTGCCCACAAGCCCTTAGCTGCACTAATTAACTAGATCAAAAGAGCCGACATAATCTACCTGGCAGAATCTTCCTGAACCGGAAAATTATCTTGCAGGATCTTCCTGGTCCCGAATCTTCACATTCCCACTGACATTGCGTTATCAATTTGCTGTCCCTTATAGACCCGTACTAATGAAAAACACGCTACTTGGGGCAACACCTGTGACTTTAATATGCTACAGCGATGCATACGATCGACGATTTTGATACAAATTCTTAGTGTTTGAAAAAGCATTGCTATCTAAGCTGTCATCCTCCATATTTTTGTGACTCTCATTATTATCATATCTGATTATTGGCGTCCACTCAATGTCTCTTTATGAATAGATTGGTTTGTGGTCCAAAACTGTGAAAAGCTGAAAATGTAGTAACCTGACCCTGTGAGCCTACCGGTAGGTACATGCACATGGCCCTAATACCAGCAGTACTAGCTCAGAGTCAGACTGTATTATAAATTACTGAATACTTTTTTAATAATATGAAGGTCAATGAAAGACATCATAATACATTGAAGTATGGAATATATAAATAAGCAATAATCTAATAGTAGTAATAACAAATTGGGCTTGGTCATTGCCAATAACATGACACTATTATTTTCTAAGAATGTATTTCACAAAACACGACATCAACAACAATTTTGTTTACATAGCCGCCATTGATTGATCAAGCACATGGTAACAAATATATCATACAATTACGATTGAATATTAAACGCTAGATTTTGTGACACTATAATTGAGAATAAATCCATCATTCACAGCGGTATCGGAATACGTCATTCCCTTTTGCTTCTGTTTTTTTTTACGAATTGCCGACAATGTTTACATAACATATACAGACCTAGACAAAAACAAAACATGTCCGCGGCGGCGAGGTTCAAGTTTATATTTACCTTTTCGGGAGCTGCAGCGGAGGTGCGCCTTTCCTTTGAAATATGCCATCGATGAAAACACCATTCTTGCCGTTGCATTTCATGAAAAAGTTCGGATGATCAAAGTTTATTTCCAGATGAACACGTGAAATGAAACTCGAGTGACCCATGTTGATATCGACATCGCCTTTGCTGCTATTACGTCCAATCGTGACATGGGTCTGTCGCATGTAAAATTCAAAATCCCTTCCTTCCAAACGCGCAATGGCAGAACTATCCGGTTCTGGACTTAAACAGACCTTTGCTGGACTAGCAGGCGCCGATTTTAGGGCTAACAAAGCCCACGCGTCGTTATCTGACGGTCTTTGATTTGTAGACATCACGCGGTCGTTCATTCTACAAAATGGCAGATCATGGAGAAAAACACAACATACCCTGTTTACATCTATGTTTTACCCACAATGCAACACAGACCGCGTGCTAAACTACGTAGCTAGTCATGAATGACAGCTTCAAAATCGAGGGCACCTGCCAATTTGGGTTGTTTGTAAATACAGTAAATTTAATTCTTATTATCCCAAACTTTTTAGTGGCGATTAAACGTTATAAAGAGCCGACCTACATGGCTCTTGATGTACTAAACGTCATAATCGAGGGTCGTTCAGGTCATGACATTACTGGTAATTTAACGTGTGGTAAATTATATATGCAAATGAAATGGACTGGAAAATCAGCGTGCTGATAGCTGCGGCTGTGTTTGTAGCAGTTACCGGAACGGTATATAATGCATGTAGTCCAGGCTATCGATCAACGCTCATTGTACCCCCCCCCCCCCCCACCCCCCCCCCCCACCTCCAGGACTTTACCCAACTAATTTTCTTCCCTAAAGCAATGTCTCCTCTAACTTTTTTGGTTGCTGTAAAGAAAACGGTAAGTATATTGTGTTAACGTGCGGGTCCTATTGTACGTCGGCAAACACTCAATAAGCGACAATTAACAGAGTCGCGGCCATATTGGATTCACGTAGCCCCCGTTCCGCGGTTTAAAGGCCCACTTAATGTTCGACCCCTCCCCAGATAACATATCAAATATATGCCATATAATATTATATACCATTTGAAAGAGCAAGCTCCAAAAAATTGTATTTTCAACTTATTCGATGTAATAAAATGTGAACATGTTGTTTTTGTTGAGATAAAGATGTCTGTTCTCTGCTCAATTAAGTATCTGCACAAAGTAGGCCTATATTGTTTTCAATGAAAGAGGAATAACACTATATATTTAGATATAGAGTTATTCCCCTTCCATTGAAAAAAAACTGTTGTTTGAATTATGTTGCATTCTGGGAGTCATAACAGGAAAAATGATTTTATGATTTCAGCTAATTTTTATTAGCCTATACTCTATGCGCACCTTCTGAGACAAAGACGTTCCATGCACACATATTATAATTCATCACCACGTGTGAAATCATAAAATCATTACATGTCGGCTAATAATTTATTTACTCATACATATCAACACATCGTCAGTAAACAATTTTTATAGAGGAAAAATCTGTCAATAATTCTAATTTTTTTTTTACCATTCACACAGCTCCTCATTTTAATATTCATTACGACCTGCATGACCTTTCCATGGATGACTGCCAGTCTGCCATAGTAGAAACAGCCAATCAGCGCTCAGTATTATAATCGAGGTCAGGTCATTACCGCCACGAAGTGGGTGTACACTTGTGTACAGATCTGTATAGACTCATGGTCGAATGGAGAAATATATTCTTGTTACTCATCTGGAGCATATTACTCGGATAAATCTGGATAAATGGGCTAAATTTGTCCGATTCCCGAGCGATGGTAAAACGGGAAATATCTACAGTTCGCCTTGTCCCCATTGTACTACTATTAACATGAAGCAGGCGCGTATATAGAAGCGGCGTATATAAAGGGGAGACCCGGGCAAAGCGGATCGCCCGGACAAAGCCGATCACCTTTATTATTTAAATACCAGCAAACTATTCTGATTCTATCCGTATTATATAGTATAAGGTCGTTTCGTGTTTGGTTAGTTTTTATACATTTCCACAGAGAACCATGCTGCAGCGCTATAGGTATACCAAAATTGTGTAGCCCAGTAGGGGAGACCCGGGCAAAGCGGATCACGTAAGGTTTTCTTGTACGCAATGCAACCGGCAATCAGAATATTAGCACTGTCAGTTTCTAACCATGATCGCATAACATTTGACGTAGGATGCATCTATTGGTTTGGTTGCTATGGTGATTTTTAATTTTGATCCGCTTTACCCGGCCGTCTGGCAAATCGGATCACCACATCGGCAAAGCGGATCAGCAAACGAATCCTTCTGAAAATGCAATGCTACTCAACTAATCGTATACTTTTCAGTTTTATTTATGACAATTATACATATTTTTTGCAAATAATTAAAATCGCATTTTTTCAAACATTCCAATTTTTCAATTATGGACATGCTCCGACAAGGCACGAGTTTTGTCGACCCATCTTAATAAAATTGTCTAAATTCACTTAATCTACGCATGTGTAGGCTACCGGAAGTTAGTCATATTATGAATGATCCGCTTTGCCCGGTCCGCTTTGCCCACATCACATCTTTTTACAGTCCGGGGCATTACGCGGGTGTCCTATCGAATTTAGCAAATTGACATATTGTCATGTATTGCCTAAGACACCGACAACATTTATTCGGGTAGATGCGTATATATGTGATCATCGACCTGCGCAATAGATATGCGCAAACGCACAATATTTAATTATGAATTTGGTAAAATCGTACAATTTCGACGAAAATTTTCTACTGGGCTACAAAATTTTACTATACCTTGTTCTCTGTGGAAATGTATCAAAACTAACCCAACACGAAATGACTTTATTCTAAAATACGAATAGACAAGGAATAATTTGATAGTATTGAAATAATAAAGGTGATCGATCGGCTTTGCCCGGGCGATCCGCTTTGCCCGGGTCTCCCCTAGAACATTTTCGTCGACATTTTTCGATTTTAATTAAATTTATCATTATTGTGCGTTTGCGCATATCTTGGGCACAGGTCAATGATCACACACCCGGGTAGTTCTACGGTAAAGATGCCAAATCATGTCTTGATGAACTTTTTATCTCTACAACAAACATCATTTCATATTATGTGGATGCCACGACTCTTACATATATAGCTGAGTTGGTCTCCTTAAAATATACGAGATAAATAATTCTCGCGACATCCAGAAACGGAATCGGATTTTGGGGTGAAATACCCCATAATCACTAAAATGAGCTGTCTCTCACCCACCACACGATTTTTAAAAAGCGAAATTATAAGAAGAGAGATATATAGTTTTATTGGTTAGCAAATACATTTCCGGATACAATGGGTGATCTTCATATCCCGTATTCAGGAGATGTTCCAATGATATAATTATGCGCTTTTTGTTCTGCTGGTTCAAAATCTCAAAAATCGACATCCGCGCACACCCGTCATTACCGTCACGCGGGCATTTAAAGCTAGTTTTATGAAGTTTCAAGATGAAGGTGGAAGATTGATGGATCTATTTCCAAAGTTCATTCATCTGACTAATCAATAGCAATGAGCTGAACAGTTGGCAATGAAAGTTGAGTGATAGAGAAAACCAAAGGTAAGACCACCCATCAGCGTACGTTTATTAAATATCATTACCGTCACGCGGATTTCTACTATACCGAGGTCTACTGAAGCTCTAGACAATGGCTTATTCTATCATATTATGTATGTGTTTAGTCAAGTTTGACCAATTTTTGTCACATTCCCTATTAAATTGGAAAAAAATTCGAAAATACTTCAAAATCGTCATTACCGTCACGCGTCATTACCGTCACATGGGTATCCCAGTGTACGTACGACGTCATATCCGATAGCCGTGTGCACTAAGACGCTGGACGGTTTTAATGTGTGGTGACTTTTCGAGTTCGATAATCTCAAATCGTCGGTTATTTTTTTTTTAAATCTTGTAGTTGTATAGGAGAATCATTTTATAATTACCACAAGTTTAGTTGTAAAAATTCGATCACAAACCTCCAATTAAGGAGATATTTGAGCCATTCTAAGTTAATGTGGACCAATAGCTAAAACAAAATCGCAAAAAAAAAATTGTCCTTAAAAACCAGTGCAAATTAATTTAGACAGATATTCAGTAGACATGTACCTGAAGTGGTTTCCCTTTTAATAAAAGATAACCACATATATGACCGTATGAAGTTCTCACTAACATTTTTCTTTGCGACAGATATGTTACCATACTGGCCTACTTGATGTTGGTGGTTCTTCGCCTAAGCAGGTGTTCCGCGATTAAGCACCCGTCGGTATTCGGCATCGACAACATCAGTACATCCAATGCGTTAACACATATACTCCATTCTTAGTTTTCTACTTATAGCAAAAATGCATATTCCGCCATGCCCGTGAAGGCGTATACTGAATGGGGTATATATACATTTCCAGGAAACAAAACCAAGCAAGTCACATACCATACTTCCACGAACTGATGTGAACACTGGATTCAATGGTAAAAGTGACAAATGGACATGGAATTATCCATGAACATGCAGTTCGTCCGTTATTACGCCACATGTGGTGTAAGTTGTTTTTCATTTTTTGATAATCTGTGGTGTACTGAGCGAATGCGTTGTGGGAGAAGGTTTTTTGTACCTTGCTCAATCGTACCGATAGAATCACGTAAATGCTGAAATTGTAAAGTTAACGCCACCGTAAATAATATGTTCTTGAAAATATAACTCAAACATACCGATAGAGTCAGGACAGGCTGAAATTGTAAACTTAAAGTCACCGGTGTAATAATATGTTGTTGAAAATATAAATAATCTGATAACCTGAAAATAATGTATAACCCATTGGGAGCCCCTGGTGTAGTGAAGTGAATTATGGGTAATTTTAATTGGAGTGCGCATGTCTGTTCTGTTGGAGACTTGGAGTAACCGCTATCTTTTATTTTCTGGTGATCAAGTCAAAATTGTATCGTATACACAATGTGTTTGTACCGATGGATGTATCGCGACTCGACTCGTTTTCGTGGTCATATAGGCCCTATATAACCTATGATCACGAAAACGAGCAGTGTCGCGATATCTGATAGAATTCGAGGAATCGTACATTCACTTTCAATAGTATAGATTCACTGCAATCTGCCGCGGAATTCCCAAAATTGTAGGCTACTTTCATTTTCAATAGGTTTTCCGAATTTCCACTTTCACTTTTCACTTTTACCACACAAAGCGACCTTAGTTGACACATATATATGGCACACTGGCTGAGTCCATGACAAATAGTTTATGTAGCATACTAGCATTGCTTCTTTCATTTAATTAAAGCTCAAAACGCATGTCGTATTTGTTTACAAATTGCGTTGGGTGCGACATTTTGCAGTAGGTCCCTATTTGTGGATGTCGCTTTGCGGAAGTCCCCGAATTCGCGGAGTTCCCCTAAAATGTGCGATATATGTATATTTTAATGAGGGAACGGGTGCGTATATGTCAATTGATACGTATTTTAAACAAATAACGACACGATCATCACAATAGAGGTCTGTTCTATCAATTATATATGCGCCGAGTTCATTTGGTGCAAATCAAACGGCGATAAATATTCTCGTGTGCCAGAAGGAGTCCTCTAAGTTGTGAATAAGATGAATATTTATTAGATGTTATTTAACAAGTCAATCAAATAATATTATTCATTAGTTAGCGCCTATATTAGCGCTAACTAATGAATAATATTTTATATTATAATTATATTATAATTTATATTTATGGCTAATAATATGATCTTGGTGGCGTTACCATTTCTGACTATGGTTTTCTTGTTCACATTATGTGTTAATTTTTCTATAACGTTTTGTAACGTATCTGTCGCTGCATATATAGAGAGAAAACACGTGTTCATGTTTTCGCTGCCCGACTGTGAAACTGCCATGGTTCAACGCCATTCAGTATTATATAGGCCTAATTATAATTTATACTTTAAAATAGCCCTACGTACGTCACATAGACTACATGCTAGGCATATTAGTATGGTCGTGATACGCGAACAAGGGTGTTGACCAAGAAGAAATTGGTAAAGAAGCGATGTTTTTATCATTCGACGTGGGGAGATCCCAGGAATAATATATCCAAAATATATCGAGGATCCATGATGGCATCCAACATGGCCGCCGTTAGTTAAAAGAGACACTGAGATTGATTCGATTTTTAGGGAGACACTTTTGTGAAATATATACAAATGATATTTCTTTATGATGCTATAACATAATGCTATATATAGCTTTAAGAACAAACTTAGAACTCCCTACTTAACTGACACACGTGACCACATACACAAAGTATGCTACCATCGCTTTGCGGGTACACCAGGTTGTGTGCTCATTTCCGTCTTTTCCAGCTTCTCCATCGCTGGATGACCCATTACGGCCTAATGCCATTGCCTATGTACCTTACGGATCCCATATATTTGCTGGAATCGTTCAGAATATCGTGGTTATACGTAGAAATTGGCACTGTGGTTGTAATATTGTACAGATTCGTAAGCAATCTGAATTATCTCTATACGTACTGTCCAGGTAGTCCCCCAAAGTAAGTGGGCATCTTGTTTGGTCCTTCAGTAGATACTGCCTCGTTGGAACAATTCTACGCAGTTAGGTGGGAATTATTGTGAGGGCAAATAGTATTGGCTACATGCTTAATGAGTTTGTCACCGATAACACTCAGCCGAAATGTTGTTTCGGTGTGCCTCTGAGCTGAACTTAAAATTTGACAATTTTCGGCGGCCATTTTTGTAGCCATCTTCAAATGTCGAATCGTGCTCTGCCACTCACACCTTCCAAAAACACACCATACTGGTTGCAATCAGTGATGTGTATTGGTGCCGAATTTGCGTTTGTCGGAATTTCATAAATAATTATGCCTATTTGTGATTACCATTATTATCGACCGCAAACTTGCATTCTAGATTTTCCCCAAAACGAATTTTGGTCCATTACAAGTAGGCCATATTTACTCTAGATATAGAGGATCTACAACGAGTCCCCAGTTTATAGCGGAATTTACAAAACGAGTCCAGTAAATTAGGTCTGGACCGAGCCTTTGGCGAGGTCCAGACCTAATTTACTGGACGAGTTTTGTAATTTCCGCTATAAACTGGGAACGAGTTGTAGATTCAATTTATTACATGATCCAAAACATCGACAAAACATACTTAAATCAACAAATGGAACGAGAAACTAACATCGGCTTCTATAAGACAAGCGATGACGTTTCACGTAACTATTCGTTGTTTGCCCGCGTAAAGAAATAGTCCCAGATAAATAAAGACTATTTGCCGCTTTTAATGGCGTATATTTAATAACATAACTTTTCAAATTCTTCAGTCATGATAGTTTGTTGGAAAAATATTGGAAGTCATAGTATTTTTGAGACGTAGCGTACGGAATGTTAAAAGACGGTAAACCGGATGTCAAAGGTCACCTGGCACTATTTCCTGTTATTAAACGAACGTTTAATATCACAATTTATAGAATGGGTTTATTGAATGGAATAATGGTAGGATCGTGTAATAAATAAATATATATAATGGATAGTGAAAATTAATTTTCCGTTATTAAAACTGAAAATTAACAATTTAACAGATAAAATACAGTAATGTACTGCCGATGAATCGAATCCTATATCGCCACACTGCAAGAGGTCATATCGCCGTTCCCATTGGATTACGTTCCCACTGGATCACGTCCATGTGTATATTGTATTCATTGCAGGGACGTTACGACTTCATGGCGCACCCCCTCAATCTAAGAAACATTGACACTTCAGACTGAAATTACATATGAATATAGACAGTATAGAAGTTGAAATTGAGTACCTTTATCACCTGTAACATAACAATGTTTGTTTCGATTATTTGGCAAAAATATTAATTATCGACCGGTATAATTTATTTATGTATTATATATATTTCAGAGTATACGACTAAGCAAACTTCAAAGTGGAACCGTTTGGTATGCGGAGAAGAAAGACTGGGAAGATTCAAAGGCAGACGAGAAATGGGTTCTTTGCGCCCAGTGTGATGAATGGGCTCATGAACTGTGTACTGCATTTGGGGATGAATCGAGTGAAATGTGTGCGTGATTGACCAGTGATGAACGGCTTGATTTAAAGTCACACGTGTTCACTGCTTTATTCCATTGTTTCATATAATACGATTTTCGATAGTGTTCAGGTTGAACTAGCTATAGACAATGTGCACATGGTTGTATCGTGTCGTATTGTATCAAAATAAATAAGCTTACTGTTTAAAGATAGTGCATCTCTTCTGGGCCACTATCCCGCGATTTCAGGACAAGTTATATACTCATAGATTTTTGTGTTAATAAAATACAGATAAAACTGAAGATTTTCTATATTATTTTCTGTAAAGGCACGTTTTGGTCTGATTTCAGTTCTAAAACATATATATAGCCCATAATACAGTCCCAAGAATGTGATAAGAAATTATAAACAAAATTTATATTAATTGATAGAAGCTTATCCGTACACGTGTCTTCGATTTATACATGTAGGGGAGAGCGGGGCATGTTGGAACGTTTTTTATTCAATCACACATACAGGGAAATGTGAGCATGGCCCCTTCCTTTTTTCAACTATTATCATTAAGTATATCAAAGACTTTAAATTTGGCATATCATTATATATGATCTCTTTCGCTTTTACATAGGAAAAGTAGAAAATAAATTCGTTCCAACATGCCCCGGGTTGTTTGAAACTATGGGCAAATTGGAATCGACCGGGGTAAGTCAGAACACTGATCATGTAAAGAACACATAATTATGAAATCAATGTATAATAGATGTAAAATCACTAATATATTCCAAGAACTATATTAAAAAGCAACCTGACCAACGGAGATCTCGTGTTCCGTGGGTTCAAATTGGCAAATTCCAACAAATACCAAAAGTGGAAAAATACTCAAAAAAATCAAACATGGAGATACAATTTTGCTGACGATAGTGTAATATGGGGTAACAACGGCCAACTCTGGTGCGATTTCTTAAGGTTTAGAGCAAATGGTTTACTCGTGGCGACGGTATATAGCGTAATATGTACTACATGCAGAGGAACACAGCCTACCATCGATATATGCTGGCAAAAGGCGGAATTCGCCAACGTTCCCGCCAAATTCAAACAGGTACCCACCAACCCCTAATTTTTATTTTTTTTTCCGATTCTGGGATACGGACCCACCCCTTCCAAACTGCTTCAAATGACTATTTTACTCAGTTTTCCTGATCTTATCCGATCCTTGTTCCGTATCATGATTATAGAAGCATTCCTACTTTTTATTTACCAACAAGACTGTAATGTTTCAAAAACAATTCTCCATTAAATGTTGGGTGTAGGGTATGCTGATGGATTGACATTGGAAATCCAAGATGGCTGCTGGTGGCCATGTTTGTTTTAAACGAATTTTTTGGGGAAAGGGGAGGCTCCCAACTAGAGGTCACCTCGAAGATCCATATGAAGTTTAGTGACGTTTGAATGAGAACTGTGACCTGGAAGGTGTGCTAAAGGATTTGGTCATACAAAGAGTAAAATCCAAGATGGCCGCTGGCAGCCATGTTTTTACAAAATTCGGGAAAAAATTGTAGGCACCAATCGAGAGGTCACACCGAGGATCCATGTGAAGTTTGGTGATGATCGGATGAGGGATAAGCTATGTATGGTATGTTAAAGGTACTCAATCCGATTCGATTGTCCCCATATCATCAGATTCCAACAATAACAACAAAATTTTAAATGTCGCTTCAGTTATCAGAATCGATTAATTGCCCAAAAATAATGCTAACCACTGTCAAATATAGTATAAATTGCCCAAAACCTGTTTTTGATCAACATTTTGTTCAACGAATTTTTGCCGGTTTGTCAAATATGTGACACAAAAAAGCCACTTGATTTTAGAGTTATCCATCTTCATCCGCAATTTGGTTCGAGACCGTCTTCTCGTCGACTTTTAATGGGCCACATAAAATCATTGGTGGTGAAAAATAATAGATTTGAAATATCGATATCTGATCACTCTGAGCTTTGGTCGACCGGGTTCCTCGACTCGAATCAAATATTTGTATACGCCCTTTTTAGTGTGGTCGTGGTACGCAAAAAAAGGGGTCAACCCAGAATAAATTGGTATAGAAGCGATCTCGGTGTCATTCAACGCGGGAGAATCTCTGCTACAAAATATCCAAAATCCGCTACCATCCGCTTTGGGCAAAATCCAGGATCCAAGATGGCGTCCAAAATGGCCGCCTTTAGTCAAAAGAGATTCTGACTGAGATTAATTCGACATAATGAGAACAAATTTTGCCATATTAATACAAATGTATACATTTTTGCGAAGGTAAAGTATTATGCCACATATCTATAGAAAAAAATGGAACCCCTCGCCCCAGATGGCTGCCAAAATGGTGGCCTAAATTCGAAAATTTGAAACTTTTGCCTAATATCTTAAAAAAGATCAATTCCTGTTGTTTGATAATGGTTCAGACTGGCGACATTGATTAGTCATATTCATGTTAATTCATCATTGGAGCAATGAAAGATACCATAAATGGGGTCCCAGACTCATATACACCCTCAAAAATTTGATTTTACAGAACGCGGTATAAAATTCCACAAAAATCGCCATTGGGATTCCAGTCGTATATCAACAAGAAATGGACAGAACTGTACAATGTAAGTTGGGCATACCATTATCTATAATTACTCCAATTCAATGAAACCCAAATTGGCGCTTTGTCTTAAAATGGCTGCCAAAATGGCGGTCAAAATATGGAAAATGGCAGATATTTAGAATGGTCGTCAGAGGGTTAGACCCAGAAGGAATTGGTAAAGAAACGGTTTTGTTGTCATTCGACGCGGGAGAATCTCGTGTATAACATATCCAAAATCCGCTAAAATCCGCTTTGGGGAAAATACAGAATTCAAGATGGCGTCCAACATGGTCGCCAATAATAATGAAAATGGCAAATATGTAGTTATTCACGAAAACCCATTCGACAAAACGCCAATTCGGCACCAATACACATCATTGATTGAAATCAATGTTTTTTGTGGGTATGAGTAGCCAATCACGATTCAAAATGCTAAGATGGCTACCAAAATGGCCACCAAAAATTGTCGAAATTTAAGTTCTGCTCAGAGGAAAGCCGAAACAACACTTCGGTTGTGAGCTAACGATGACAGACCTATTAAACATGTTGCCAATAATCTACTACCACAATCAGTTCAGCCCGAAATGTTCCAACTAAGCAGTATCTACTGCAGGATCCAACACGATGTCCACTTATTACGAGGGACTATCTGGAAATTAATTAAAAAGAAATTAAATTGCTACGAATCTGGATTATTTGAAAACACAGTGTCAACATTTCTACTTATAACGACTATTCGGAACATCAAATATATGGGCATCGGAAGCATCATGCTATAATAGGTTTTCCAGTGCTGGCGAACGTGAAAAGGACAGGAGGGAAAAGCGAATAATCTGGGGTTTACTTAATTGGTGGGCAAGTTGGTTATCGGAGCTGGGGAGTTTCAAAGTAAAATTATTTTCTTCAATATCAAGAGGAAAAATGAAAATTCGCACGTACATTGTATACCCTTCACACTTTATGTGACAATTCCGTGTCATGCGATTGTGGGTATATACATGTGGATAGACACATTCTAGTACATATATAGACGCACCTATATCTTCTACACATTTAGTGAATTTCATCAATGATATGTAGACACAATGTGCGTCACGACTGGATCTGACCCGTAGGCGTAAAGGTATCAACCATTTAGCTTGATTAACTGGCATTTCAAGGTTGTCATTGGATAGAAATGCCACATGAACATGGTGATTAACAACATGTTTGCCTAAGAAATGTGAACAATGAACATGTTATTTTCCGGATGTTAGACAATCAAACTGCCACATAAGGCGTTCATCCATGCTCGTCAGAGCACGAAATATGTGCAAATTAATGACACGAAAACTATTTCGTGCGGACGACGTACTCTAGACCTACATCCAACGTCATTTCCTATTAACTTTTATTGTTTGTACGGACGGTTTCGAGGTTTGAAAATCCCGCTTGTCCAAGAAAACCTCCACATACTTACGGAGTCGATGTGTAAACAATGTATGGGGATAGTTTCTTCATACATATATGTATTTGGCACACGTATTTTCTAGAACATAAGAGATCACCATTTACCGGAGAGTTGATATCTGGGAAGAGATCAGAGTAAAAATACTTTTCTTACATGTCGAAATGGGGAATCCATGGGCTACATTTAGTTCCAGCTTGAAACTTGAAAATGATGGCCGAGCCCGAATAGTTAATATTTCGTCGCATCAGTGCTATAATGTAACCCACATTTTCAACATTCCGAGAAAATGAAGGTTGAAGTTTTTAGACAACATTTCTCCTAATGTTGACAAAGCATGAAGTATTGTTGTATTTATCCCAATGAAAACTGACAGCTGTTCATTGAACCACATATTGTTTTCTGTTTATTCCCTCGTTTTCTTTTAAAAAGCAATAGCTTGTTTGGAGATATGACATTTTGCGTATGCCAGCGACGATTCGTTTCCGTGCGATAATGAAGTTGTGCTAATAAATGCAGATTAAGCTAAATATGGTGGCAATCGCATGTGTCTATGAACTAAAAAGTGCCTATTCTACACTATGAAAATTCACCCATGTGCATCATCATACAGCAATGTGTGGAACAATCACAAAATTTAAATCACCAAATGATCACGTGACTAACAAGGAAATACTGCCATATAGCACACATTTTAGAATTCACAAACACAAAACAGAAGTCACGTGGACAACATGAAGCGTCCGATTGGCTGCTGTTGGACATACGACCTCATAGCACGAATAATTGTAAAGATCGCTGGAGATACGACATTTGCTTCACTGGTTTGTGCGAATATTTGTCATCCAATGCAAGGACAGTTTGGCCCATCGGATTGGATTTTTTCTCACGATTCGAATGGTATCAAATACTCATTTCCCGCCATAATGGATATACGACATTATAGCACCGATGAGTCGAGATTTTGTAAACCCGCGGGAAGCCACCAAAAGATTGAAAATAAATAGTTTTGATGTATATGAGCCACATACATGTATATGAGCCAACTATCAACTGCATCCACCACTCACAACTTCCATTATGTTATAAGCTGGGCAGAGTCTACCATTTTCGTTTTGGAAGCCATATTAGATAAAATTTATTGTTTCTTTTGGTCTATTTGAGATGGAATGTTCACATATAAAAGAAACGATCAATTATTTTGTAGACAAGATCTGCTCATCCCTAAATATCAAATGTGACCAGAACCCCAAAGTCGATTTTGGTTAAATTTCATACCGCATTCGTTATAACTTATTAGTGAAGGACCGGAGTAAACTATGATCTAATCTATTAGAAATGTCATTGCTGTAATGATCAGTTGACACGATCATTGGAAGAATATACCCATTGTTTCCCAGTTCAGAGAGCAACAAGTGATAAACAGAAGTGATAGAAAATAGTATTTTTCACATCGGGTGGCCATTTTGGCAGCCATTTTTGGTACTGATTTTTAAGTTTTTACATAGAGCTAGCATAATGGCATCATAAAGAGGTATACATTCGTATTTATTTAGTCAATTTTATTCATCAACCACTACTTATAATGGATTGAATGACACTGTGATCAATATCCGCCATTTTCCATATTTTGACCAACATTTTGGCAGCCATTTTGAGACAAAGCGCCAATTTGGGTTTCATTGAATTGGAGTATTTATAGATATTGGTATGCCCAACTTACATTGTACAGTTCTGTCCATTTCTTGTTGATATATGACTGTAATCACAATGGAGAGTTTTGTGGAATTTTATACCGCGTTCTGTAAAATCGAATTTTTGAGGGTGTAGATGAGTCTGGGACCCCATTTATGGTATCTTTCATTGCTCCAATGATGAATTAACATGAATATGACTAATCAATGTCGCCAGTCTGAACCATTATCAAACAACAGGAATTGATCTTTAAGATATTAGGCAAAAACTTCAAATGTTCGAGTTTAGGCCGCCATTTTGGCGGCCATCTGGGACGATGGGTTCCATTTTTGCCATAAACAGGTGGCACAACATTTTACCTTTGCAAAAATGTATACATTTGTATACATATGACAACATGTGTTCTCACTGTTATCGAATTAATCTCAGTCAGAGTATCTTTTCACTAACGGCAGCCATGTTGGACGCCATCTTGGATCCTGAATTTTGCCCAAAGCGGATTTTAGCGGATTTTGGATATGTTATACACGAGATTCTCCCGCGTCGAATGACACCAAAACCGCTTCTATACCAATTTCTTCCGGGTCGAACCCTCTGACGACCACACTATTTTGAAAAAAGGCCGTATTATGTAATCAGTCTGTCCGTCCGTCTGTCTATCCGTCTGTTCGTCCGTCCGTTAACAGTTTTGGTTCGTATATGGGTTCCGTTCAATTATTTTTACATGAGTTACGGCCCTTTTTCGTCTTAGAATTTGACCGTCTGTTAATATTTTTGTTTCCGACCGATAACTCCAGTTTGGATTATTTGATCTGAACCAAAGTTGGTATGTGTATTTCCCAGCTAACGATACAGGCCAAGTTCGAATATGGATTCCGTCCAGTTATTTTAATGTGAGTTACAGCCCTTTTTCGACTTAGAATTTGACCAATTTCATAAAATTTCGGTTTCCGACCGATAACTCCAGTTTTTATTATTTGATCTGAACCAAAGCTGGTATGTGTATTTCCCGGCTAAAACTACAGGCCAAGTTCGAATATAGGTTCTGTCTAATTATTTTCACATGAGTTACAGCCATTTTTCGACTTAGAATTTGACCGCATTTTGGCATTGAAATTAGGGGTATATCAGATATTCTTCAAATATAAGCCCAAAGTATTATTTTATTTTGCGGTAGTACAATTCGAAATAGCTAAAGGGCGTATTTTGCCATGCCCTAGCGATGCTCTTGTTTACTCCTGAACCCAAGGAAATAGTGAAATAGTGATTTGCGAGCGGTAATTCGGATTATGCATCTTTAAAGGATTTAGTAACGCGAAGAGTAAAATCTAAGATGTCTGCCAGTGGTCATATTTTTCATTGAAAATGGTTCAAATTTGACAGCTCCCATCTATAGAGCCTTATAGAGGTGATCCTGGGCCCATATAGGCATATACCGATTATCGTTGAAAAAGGTCAAAGATTGTTTCAACGCCTTTGTTTTATATTATGTTTTTTTTAATAGTCTATTTGTATTTGAAGAGTTTAATTTATTTGAATAATCTATTATTGTGTTACGTTTTCATTTATATCAGGTTGAATAAATGATTTTTAATATAACTATTTAAATCTCAGCCTTTCCATGCCAATGTGCATTGATATATCCTTGATGAAAACATTTAGCAAGCTGACCCATTGTTGTCATCCCTCATTATTAAATGGTGGTGAACTCACCCCCTACCAAGAGTTAAGTACATACCTATTACATAATAGAAGCATTCTTAGAACCTTTTGTCCCATTATTTTTGAAGAAAAATGACTCTAGGAAAAAAATTGTAAGCCAGGCCGTTGAACCACACACACATCCCCGCCAAACGTATATTTCGTATTTTATAATAGTACCCTCAAACACTTGGGTGGCACTGAATTATGCTATATTAATATAAGGTCAGGGGTGGCGCGAGGGTTTCATCGACGCAGGGGCTACGTACAATCCCCGATAGGGTTACTATAGGATCCCGAAGCTACCGGCCGCCACTGCACTGAATATTTCACCGACCGGAGGATTAACTCTCTGGTTCCAGCCCTCTATATATATAGGTCGTATGGTCGACCGAGTGTGACGAGCGGAAGACGTCTACGAAGGGCGTCCACGGAACGTCCATATAACGTCGGGACTACGTCAAAGAAACGTCAAATAGTGCCAATAATTTATTGACGTCCATGTGACGTTACGGCGATGTTAAGGCGACGGTCGACCTTTATCTGACGGCGAACATCACGTCGTATAAACGTCAACCGGCGATGTCTATCCGACGATGAACAATCGCCAATGCGACTAGTGGATACTATATTTGGATGACCATATCAGGCATGTATTATACCTGGAACTATGGAAACTCTCGTACCCTCTAATGTATGGCCCTATACTTCTATGGTATTTATCATGGGTATTCCAAGGTAGATCATGCCATGAAACTCTATAGTGGCGTAGAGAGTGTGCGTAGAGATCATGTTCCATCAATACAAAACCTGGGAACTTTATGAAGTTTTGACAGGGAACCGTATAAAGTAGAATACATAAAGCAGGGAAATATATCTATTAATTAATACCTGTTCCTTAATAATGTACTTCACTATATAGGTGAAGGTCCCAACTCGACAATTCACGATTTAAGTGACTTTGTGAGCGATTTTACTTTGCGTCGCTACAATTATGGAAATTCATCAATGTGTATTGCGATATAGGCTCACAAAAGTCATATAAAGCATGTCATTTCGCGCTGCGACCACCCCTATTGTGAAGTAGATTATTGAGGAACAAGTATTGTTTCAATGTTTGTTCATTGTATCTGTATCTGTATTTAGTTCAGCGTAGGATCCTTCCGGATCGGATATAAGTACGCTGGTGCTGGATCAATATGATGGCGTTTGACTTCTGGATGATGTTGTCTCCAGCAGTGAGGCACATGCACTTTCCCCAAGCTGATTCCATTCCAGGATAGTTTTTGAGAAGAATGAATGTTGTAGTTCCTTTGTGTCGGCCTTGATCAGCTTGAAGGGTTTTGAGTTATTACACTCATAATTTTGCACGATGTTTTGTGACTGATAACCCTCGAACTGTTTTGCAACGATCTTTCGGCCCACTTTTTTATCGATTAGTATGTCATGGGTTGTGACAGATGGTAACTTCCCGTCAACTATCTCACGGAAGAGTGTCAACCTCTGTGTGCGTCTTCTATCTTGGAGTGGGTGGAGTCCTAGATGGTCTTTCACGGCTGTAACAGCTCCTTCTTCCCTGGATCTCCAGTCATTGGTAATAAATCTGGCGGCTCGTTTCTGGATCCGTTCATTTGCTTCGATGTCTTTTTGCAGGAACGGATCCCATACCCCAGCAGCATAGTCGAGTTGAGATCTTACCAACGTCTCGTATGCTATTTGCTTGCTCTTTGATGGTGCCCGATGGAGGTTTCTTCTGGGGAAGCCGAGTGTACTGCTTGCCTTGTTCGTCATCTTATTTATGTGATTTGTCCAAGATAGGTCGCTGGATAGTGAGACGCCAAGATAAGGGGTATCATCGACTGCTTGCAGGATATGATTTCGTCTGCCCATTTTTCTAGATGTTTGAGGTCTTGTTGGAGCGCTTCGTGATCCCTTGGTGATGTTATCTGTCGATAGAGGAGACAGTCGTCTGTTATAACGTTCCCTGTCATGCATAACGGGTAAACATATCAACAAGTTCCCAGGTTTTGTACTGATGGAATATGATATCTACGGGCTTTGGCAATTTTAAAGATTCGTGGCATGATCTAATTCCAACGGTAATCGAATCTAATGTTTTATATATTTATAATCGGGCCTATTTCTGATTACAATAATCAAATCAGTGCGTCTATATATGTAACTGGTACTTGTACCCCTTAATTATACTGCCGTATATGCGTCTTGATTGGCATAATAACACATCTTATCTTATAACCAGAATTGGTTTCTGCATAGAAATATCTACAGATCTATACAGATCAAATTTTCCACGCGCAAATACGTCTTTGGATTGCAGATAACCTATCCGGAGATCAGCGGAAGTAGACGAAATGCACCGATTGAAAAAAAAACGGAAGTGGCGCGATCCATGACAACGAGAAACAAAAGTTTCGACGTTGCCCTGTTGCAGTGTTTTAAAGCAGAGCATTTATTCTTGAGCATTCTTCACAGGTACACACAACACACTTTGGTTGACCATTATTTGTTTGAATCTCAATAATGGCGTCAACCGAAGTTCTTCAAAGAACTCCAGAAAAAATTGACAGGCCAGTTTCAGCTGCAATGGAAAATCAAGAAACAGAACGGCCGACCGAGGGTTCCAGAGAAATTGTTTATACAGGTAATACGGGAAATGATATGGGAATTTCGACGATGGGATTTAGATCTGCAAAATATAACCCATCTGAATGGAATGAGACAAATTATGCAAAATTTTACCAGTCGTTTGTTGATAGAGATAATGCTGAGCGAATTCGACATGAATCGAACAGAATAATCAATGAAACTGAGGCAACAACTAATAAAACTCAATCAGAAGTAACAAAGAAGCTGGGGGAAAGGATACAAGATATCAACTTCTGGAAGTTTGAATTGGAACGTGAAATTAATGACGTCATATCAGAAACAGACTTGTTATTGGAACAGAAGAAACGATTGGAGAATGCACTCAGAGCTACAGAGGTTCCTCTTCATATTGCTACAGATAATTTGAATTGCAGACAGAGAAGGCAAGGTGTGGATTTAGTTCAAGATGATACAGAGTTAGCTATATTGAAGGTAATTTCTAAATATTTTTAACTTAAGAATGACTCGGTTAAGACGGATTCATAATATTACATGGTCATAAATTGAATTGCATAACTTCGTAAATTATTGTTTGCAATTAAATTATTAATGTAAGTTTTATTGTAAAATCTTCTATTCTAATCTTATTAATATTATCTAACTTTAAGTTTAAGTTTACTTTAAGTCAAAATATGACAACTTTTGCAGATTGTTGTTTCCAGGGTAACGCACTACATTCAGGTCTGAACGTGTAACTTGTATCTGTTAATTTAATGAACTAAAGGCAATCTGACAGTATCTGTCAATTGTAAATTGTAATCTGCTTTAATAATAGTTCTAGACTTAACTTAAGGCTAATGTCGTAATGAGTAATGACTAATGTCGTAATGATAATAACCTGTAATTCTGCAATGTTACTGTACTACTACTCAGTACTAGTATACTATCACTTAATAACTTGTCACTTATCTGTAACAAAATTTGGCAAATCAAATGGTAGGTGGGTGTGAGTATGCGTATGATTTATCAGGAATGTAGAAAAGGTGTCTTGATCAACATAGTAATAGTAATAGTATTACTAGTAGTATTAGTATACACAATTCTTAAATCTTTTACTTCAATATAGATAACATTGTGTTTGTGTTTATACAGGAAGTTGAAGTGATAAACAATGTTAGAGATTTACTGAAAAAGACAATAGATCAAGGCGAGAAACAAATAAAGTAAGTGTCTGCAGTATACCTTTTTTATATGCACCCATACCATGTATTCCACACACAGTATGGGTACATGTAGTATTGTACACATAATGCCAATGTCCGGATCAACCATCCATCGTCCGTCCTTCTATAAGTTCTAAGGCTCTATCTACAGGTACAGACAAATGTTATATGATGCAATAACTATTGTATTTTTTGGCATCAATCAATTTAGAAACTATTGACACTTTCCGGCCATCCCATGGACACGTTAACTCTGAAGGTACTATTTTTTATCCAATCTTATTCATATTTTATGACGACACTCCCCACACCTGTGTGTTTTTTTGTTATCAATCAGTTGATCAGTTTAGAAAACAACAACACTTTCCTTCCATCCCATAGGCATAGGCATATATATGCTATTAATAATCGAATTATTGTTGGCTAGCCAATTTGAATTATCTGGTCAAAATGCAATAAGTAGATCTATAACTTATCTCAAATATGACTATAGTTTCAACTGGGCTGAAAATATTAAATTAACCCTTTTGCTTTGAACCAGGTTTAGTAATTAACACGAGTTAAATATCAAATGTTGAATATCCTTATACCATTAGAGGTGATGTCATGTTTTGAAAATATGAAAAAAAATTCTTTAGATGCATATGCTATTATAAGTTCAATAATTAATCCAGACTTCCACAATGATTAGATCATATTTTAATAAAATCAATTATGGCAGCTTTTCTGTTTAAAACAAACACACTACTTGTTACACTATCTCATAATGTAATTTGAAGCTTTATAATCAACTCTGACAGACTAAGGCTAGCAGCAGAGATATTGTTTATAATATTATCTCTGCTAGGCTTCTAGCAATATGCTGGTATTATCAGATATCTGATGTGACCATGAAATAACCCTATGGCTGTCCATGAGGTTATTTCATTAGTCACATCAGATATCTGATAATACCAGCATGATGCCCAAAGAAATCTCTATCTGCTTGTATTACATATTCAAGTTAACGATTGAAAACCCCTAACTGTATTCAATCAGCATCGATCAGTTTGGAAAGTATTTGACCAACCCCATGCCTTATGTTGTAGCTCAATGCTCTGCACAAGTGGATAGATTCTGGTTATGAAGTATTTTTAGTTGATTAGTTTGGGAAATAATAATTATAAACCTTAATTAGCACCCAACCATAGACATACTCTTGAGTGCCTAATAAACATACATGTACGATTATTAAAATCGAGGTAAAATTCCCACCTGTACGATCGACGTCGATCGTTATTTGGTCCTGTACGTTTATTAAATTAACCAAAAGAAATAATTCACCAATCTTAAATTGTGTTATTCATAGATAAATGAACTCTGATTGTTGACAGTGATCAGTACACTGTAGATTCACAGACCTGGCTATCCATCAAAACTATTTCTGTCACATGGCATCCATCAGTAAACCAGTCAGATGGTGCATTTTGTTGGGATGTATGGCACTAATATTTCCAGTCTGTACGTTGATTCCGCCCTGTACTATTATTCAGTCACGCGACATTTTCCAACCTGTACTATTATTCCACCCTGTACTTTTATTAGGCACTCAAGAGTATGTATGCTATCTTTGGTATCTTTCCATTTATTTGCTTCAATAAATTACCCCCTCCCCCCCCCAATTCCATCTATATATAGACACATTCTATCTGATGCATAACTCAAATGCTATTTATCTGGTCTTCCTCATAGTTCTTATTAAGGTTTAGCTTGAAATTGATAAAATCTTCACCTATATAGATTTTGGTATTGATTGATTTGAAAATTATATTAACTCTCCCCACCCACACCATAGACACATGTATATGCTATCAATATAAAACTCAAATATTGGCTGCTAGCCAATATGAATCATCTGTGTATTTGCAACAAGAAAATACATGTACGGTACATGTAATTATGCCGTAATTATCCCGTTGATATAATAATTACATTGTATGCCACTTCTATTTTATGTTGCATCTAAAAATATGCAGATCGCCAAAGTTTGATTGACATTTTGCCTTTCCACAGGTCAAACAGAGATGCTAAGCAGAACCTTGAGATGGATTGGAGTGACAAGAAGGAAGCTCTTGAAATAGATACAGCAACAGGTGCTTTGAAAAACCACCACACCAATAAACAATTTTATCCTGGTGCAGCAAAATTTGAAGAAATGTATGTATTAATTAAGTTGTCAGTTGGGAAAATTAAAGTTTCATGTATATACGTGATGAGATACAATACACAAGCTCATTTTCAAACTGTATTGGACCTAAACAGTATGTATATGTGCGCAATGGTGAAAAAATGAATACCCTGGAGAAGGAATCCACACTGACAGTCTCTTCCTGCGCACACTAATAACCACTTGTTAATAATATGCAAGTATTTTGAAAAGGAATATTTGTTTCAAGTTTGGAATTTTAAACTGGAATATCCAGACTCCAAACCAGTAGTCCTGGTCCCATGAAATTGGCTTCAGCAGCTTGGTAAAAAGTCCACAATCAGGTCAATTCAACAAGCAGGGCTTGACTCCGCCCCTTGAGTCATCTCACTGTCGACCAAAACTAATGGAAGACAATTTTTTTTTATTTCTATGAAATTGCTGCCATCTAAATAACTGTTATTGTAATTAATAAAAATGCTCATTTTGTGAGGTTTATCTAACTGATTATTATATATGATTTGAGAGCTACATTCTATAGAAAATAGCAGAATAATATTATTAGTGAATATTACAGTTCCATTTGACTTGAATATCGAATCAAATTTGTTATAAAATAACAACTGTACTAACATGACTGTATAATACTAATCAGTTTTCAAATTATATGTTCTATATATTGTATTACATGTGTATATTATAATTGACCCTGTACTTCAATACTTAGAAAGGAAATATTCGTATAGTTATATACTAAGATTAAAGTAGATATGCCTCCGGTGATTGCGATGAACCATTCTTGTTATGATAGTGTTTTTTGTCTCATTGTAAAATTACCACCTTTTAGCACCCCACTAATGATGGTGTTATCATTACTGAATACAGTATCAAAACAATGTCATGTTTGTATTTATACTATTTTTGAAAAATCTTGCAAAAATACTTAATGATAATTACCTTGGTTTTGCCATGTCAAGGACTCCTTCCATCTGGTCTATTCTCTGAATACTTCGAGCATGTATGATATCCATAGATTCAATGGATTTACTGACTGACTGAACATTGAGTGACTGACCACAATGTACTAGTAATCTAGCCAAAACAATAGTTTTTTAAATTACATTTACAGCCAGTCAACTCCAGAATCATGGGCTCAGTTCTCTCATGATAACATTGTGAGGGCGGAACATGAGAGAATGGCATCTAATCAACTGCGACAACTGATAGATAACATCTTGGAAGATACATCAAGGGATATGCGAGAACAATGTGATGCAGTTGATGTAGCACTTAATAAGCGTGTCCAGGAAGCAGAAGATGCCAAGACTAAACTGGAGGACAACTTGAAGAAGGTATATAGTAGGGCCATGCAATGTGAATTTGTTTCGGTTGGCACCAAATATTATAATCATACAGAAACTGATATTTGCACTAGTGAATCGAATTGAAAATCAAATCAATACCATTTAACCAAAAAGTCAACAGAGGCCAAAACAAACTGAATGCGTGTTTCCCCGTAACAAGCCCAAAAAAAATAGAGTCGGGCGGTAGGCTTTTCATTTTATTTTATTTTTTTATGGTCTTGTGTGGGCCATGTCTAACCACCATCAAACACCATACAATGACCCAGAGCAACCAACAAATTGGTAATAAAACTGATATATTGAGGGGAAACATATAAAACAGATTTCTATTATCTTTTTGCCACAGCAGTCGTGAATTATGCACATGGGAATCGACCCATGTGCGACCGCTATCGTTGAAAAGAACTTGTTCCCGCGTTCGAATTTCGGTTCGAATCAACCTCTGAGAACATCCATGTTATAAATACTCCATATCAACACAAACACGTGCTTCCGGTCAGAGAAGAGGAACAATAACTCGTGATCTTCCGGTATAGCGTCCGGTCGTAATTTGACTTTCCGTTTGAAGAGTGGCGATGTGGCTTTGCGAAAAATATATAAAGATATCATTTATCTCGCGAGGTGAATCAGATAAAATGGAACCACACGTGACAGTTTGGTTAACAGTGCAGTCGGTCGGTTTATAGATTGATTTTTTTTATTTAAAACTTGGGTCAGGTTACGGGAAACACGCATTCAATTTGTTTTGGCCAGATGATACTTTCAAGTGAGAAAGATTTTATTAAAAATATATTGCACAGTCAAACGAACATATGCGATAAAAAAAAACTTGGACATGTATAACGAGTACATCTTGATATGCCTTATATTTGGACTGGGTATGTGGGACTCTGGGGAGGACGCTATAGTTTTCTAACAATGAGCCAAATAATGGTCACTACGTCAGGATTTATATCTCCCAAATAGACTCATATATTTTCCTCTGATGGGGACAACTGCTGATGGGGGAAATACAAGGATCATGTTATGTTATCAAATTATAATATATTATATGCTCGCCACGATTATTCGATTAATCGACTAACCATCGACAGATAATTCCATCGAATCACACATGTTATTCCACCATACATTTAATACCTAATTAATTTTTCATTTGTATATGGCTTTGATATTTAGGATTTGACATGATTATTCAAATGCTTACATATTGTTGATTTATGGTCCAAGTATAAATTTCATGCTTAAAATCTAGATAAAAAAGTTAGTTTGCATCTGATTAACATCGTCTAATGTGACACCAAATCTTTTTTTAAGATCTGCGGTGAAGTCGCTGATATGGAAAACAACATCCAGAAATTGAAGAATGCCATTAGAGCAAAAGAGAATCCAATGAAAGTGTCCCAGACTCGACTTCAGAACAGATCCTTCAGGCCGGGTGTTGAGCTGTGCAGAGATCCTGTGCAATATCAGTATGTTTTATTTTGTATAATTCATACACAGAACTACACTCGTGTGTTACTTTCTCTCAGTTTATTGCACAATTAGGCCATAATTGTCCCATAAATTATCAGCTGGTAATACACACGTGTTCAATGCTGTGTTTATTATATCCCATACATCTAATATGTGATGTTATCCAAACATTTCTTCATGTTATATTCATGTTTTGCTAAGAGTGGGATGAGACTGGCATATAATATTATAAAAAGGTAATCCAGGATTTCTGCTGGTATGGCTCAGGGTCCGTTAGAAAGACTGTACCCATTCCTCTCGTCTATAATGATCTGTTTTGAGACATACATGCAGCCTATCATAATACATCGTCAAATATCCTATTGACCGAGAAGTTACGGGTTAAACAGAATGTGTCTTTCAAAAGCATATCATCTAGGTACATTTATATATCACTATGTAACCCTTTAAAAATCAAAGTTTTGCGAACTACAACATAATTTTGCTGTACCATAAAGCTCTGTGTACTATGTAAATATACGGAGTCAGATTGTTGTGCTAACATAAAAAAAAAACCTGTCTGCTGAGTAAGAATTCCCTGCACAAGCAACACAAAATACTGTGTGCTTTATTTTGTAGTAATAGTACTTATCATGTTCACTGCCGACTATAAGTTATCTCATACTTTTTGCATGTAATTGAATGGGCATCAGCAATGAACATGTTAACATGTCCAAAATATCAATAGTTGGAACTCATGCTTGTTGATATTAACAGCAGTCGATGCAACCATAACAAGTCAGAGAGCCAATATAATATGGATATCTGGGTGTGACAATATGATAATTATCCATGATATCCAATTGTCAGACCCATATATTACACATTTATAATATGACATTGTGCCCATTCCAGTCGCCGAGATTAATATGGTGGGGCTTGGGAGGGGGTTTCATACAAAAAACAGCAATATCCATTTTATTCAAAACATATCCATTTAGAAAATTCAGAAAAGTAGACTTGAAATCTTCGCGGGATGAACATAACCCTAACAGGTACACAGAATTAGTTTGACAATAAATCAAACATTTATTATCTGGAATGTTAAGACCAACTTTAAGTCCCCCTTGCGAATACGGAGTGTGGTCGTGTCACCAGTCACAATTCACTCCACCAATGTCATACTCGTGTTCATGTTCGTCCAGTTTTATGTCTCACTTTTGAATGCGCGGCTTTTTCAATTCACTTTTGGATTCATCCACCTGATTTATTTTACCTGTCAGATTTATTTTACCTGTGTTATTTTATTTTATTCATTTTACCCGAGTTATTTATTTTATCCGATTTATTGTACCTGAGTTATGGCCTATGGGCCTTAGTTTGTCTTTTTTTAGCGTTTGTTTGACAGTTGGCACGAAAACTTGAATAAACATCAACCAATTCCATTCATATTGGGTATATGGACCTTTCGCAACAATATCTCTATCGAGTTTGAAAACCTGGTTTGTCCAGTTTATTTTACCCGAGTTATGGCCCTTAGTTCTGAGATATGGTTCTTTAGTAGTCCATTTTTTATTGATTCTCGGTTGAACAGATTCACTCTTATGGGAAAAACAAACTTTACCAGAGCTATCTTTGGTGTGCGACCCTTGTTTTTACATGCATCCACTGCAAAGACCATGTCTGGCTTTAACCAGTCTGTTGTTCAACGCATACTTTGAATTGTACTGACATGTCAATTTCTCTGCAGGATTTACAGCCCACTTTAACTAGTCCAATTGCCATTGCAATGCCAATGGTGCATTTTGATGTTATGTCGAATTTTATGTGTGATTTCTTGATGAAGAAAAACAATTATTAATGATAGAATGCTCATTTTTCTGACATGGTATAAATATAGATGTGTTTGTTTTCAGGTTGGTGGGTGAGGTAAATGAAATCTGTCAGTCTATTGATGCACTCCAAGCAAAACTGAATGAAGCTGAAAATTCACTGAAAGATATGCAAGACAACAGGATGGCTCTAGAGAAAGAGATCTCAAACAAGAAGAACTCCCTCTTCATCGACAGAGACAAGTGCATGACAGTCAGAACTAGATATCCAACAGCATTGAGACTTCAGGGATATCAGTGAAACAATTTATAAATTAAAGATTAAAACATCGCACCATTTCCATCCTCGAGAACTGCCCTCTTAAATGTATGACTGAGTACACACATGCTGAATTAATTTTCTCCTTACGTGAGTGTGCAGGAAACTTCCATTCTGATGTATTTTTATGAAATACATGGTGTAGAAGTTATAATAATGGAAAGTTTATAGAAAATCAAGTGTGTTTGCTGGAGTGGCACTAATGATCTTTGAGTAGATAAAATAGAAATATTCTGGCTGTGGGGACACGGCAGGTCTCTAACACTACCTGTTTCACTCATGGTATCTGATGAACAGCCATGCTTGCTTTGCTTCCTTGAATAGATGTCATAATATCAATCCATTAATTTCAACAAGATACACTATCATATATTCCTTTTCTGTTCTGCATAACATGAGTTTTCACCACATAAGTGTGGAAAAGATAACTTGTTCCAACTTTTAGTTGCTATATAATTTTAGTTGAAAGCTATATTTGGAGGATGAGCATTGTTATTATTTAAATTGTTTAGTTGATCAACATTCGTGAATGTGATATCTGATGTGGTATGTTAAGAGATGAATATGTATTATCCAGATATCCTTGAATTTTCACACAAAGTCTTCATTCCCATTTCGGCATACGAGGAGTTCTACCAATTGACATGGGAATTTTTCATTTCTGATTAAAATTTCCTCAGTTTATGCTGCGGTGTTTTCCTTGCTATCATCTATTGAAGAAGTATTAGTTTTATTTGTATTATAGTCACATGCTTAGGAATTACATGTTCACTTAAACAAAAACTGCTTTTTGTCCATGCTATATGCCTATCCATGTTTTGTTTGTCTATTTATATTTTTAATAAAAAATATATTAAAATTGCATCGCTGAAATTTTTAACATATCAATGTCTTAGAGAGCAACACTGAAGATTTAACAAAATAAGACTCGACATAGAAGGTTCAATTTTATACGGAATCCTTATTCTGATTCAATACAAAATTTGTTCTTCTGATAAAAAAAACATACATGGTGAAACCCTTGATGAGGGGGATGGTGTATTTAACATGTTTTGGGTTCATACTTTTATGATTGTCATGAATTCTGGCCACCGAATGAACTTATGAAATTGTTTGTACTTCAAACATTTTTATCGTCATATTATAAGTAATATCAATTCTCCAGTTGTTTTCCACTGGTTCAGGTTTCATCCACCTTTGCTTCTTGAAGTTATGCACATGGTGGGTTTATAAATTTGATAGCTGCGTCCGTTCAAACATTTTGTATCATATTTCAAGTATCTTATCAAAACAGCATAATTTTCAATAGGCCTCCAAAGACGAATGAGTAAAACTAGTTTGATGCCTTTGAAATACATGTATGCCAAGTGTTTGTTAAAAGTGTATTATTATTATTATTAATTTTACATGAATTGCAATTTATTTACATTACCTTTGTTGGATAATGAGATATGTGATACATTGTTTGAAGGTTACAAATTTTATTGCTTTATAAATTTACCTTCAAATTCCCGAATTGTTAAATTATGCCATTATATTTTGTGAACTGTGTGGAAAATTGAAAATACACCATTTATATAAACTTGTTTCTGTTAATAAGTTCCCAAGAAATTATAACCGAAGGGCCCTATAATGTCCATGCCTTACTATCCAATCCTTTTTTATACGCCCTTTTTGAAAAAAGGTTGTATTATGTTATGAGTCTGTCCGTCCGTCCGTTAACATTTTTGGTTTCCGATCGATAACTCCAGTTTGGATCATTTGAACTGAACCAAAGTTGGTATGTGTATTTCCCAGCTAAAGATACAGGCCAAGTTCGAATATGGGTTCCGTCCAGTTATTTTTACATGAGTTACGGCCCTTTTTGTCCGCCGACCCAACAGGTTCGGAGGACTATTATAATCCGCCTGTGCGTCCGAGGTTTCCGGATGATAACTTTAGTTAGAGTGAACCAAATTAAATTTGGTATGTGGGTTTACTAGCAGAAAAGACAGGTCAAGTTCGAATTCTGGTTCCGTCCGCCAATTTCCACCAGAGTTATGCCCCCTTTTCGACTTGGAATTTGACTGTCTGTTAACATTTTTGGTTTCCGACCGATAACTCCAGTTTGGATTATTTGATCTGAACCAAATTGGTATGTGTCTTTCTCCCAGCAAAACACAGGTCAAGTTCGAATTCCGCCCGCCAATTTTCACCAGAGTTATGTCCCTTTTTTACTTATAATTTTTGCCAATTTGATGTTTCCGGATGATAACTTTAGTAAATGTGTACTGAATGAAATTAAATTTGGTATGCAGGTTTACTAGCACTAAAGACAGGTTTTTATGCGCAAACAACGGTCGTATCAAGCCGACACTTAGAGGCGGACATGAGGTCTACTGACCTTTTATTCAACTTAGAATTTGACCAATTTCATAACATTTTGGTTTCCGACCGATAACTCCAGTTTTGATTATTTGAGCTGAACCAAAGCTGGTATGTGTATTTCCCAGCTAAAACTACAGGCCAAGTTTGAATACAGGTTCTGTCTAATTATTTTTACATGAGTTATGGCCATTTTTCGACTTAGAATTTGACCACATTTTGGCATTGAAATTAGGGGTATATAAGATTTTCTTCAAATGTAAGCTCAAAGTATTATCTTATTTTGCGATAGTACAATTCGAAATGGCTAAAGGGCGTATTTTGCCACGCCCTAGCATTGCTCTTGTTTTTTATTCTGGGTTCAATTTTTACCCATGTACTGTTACATAGATATATTCTAGAGTTATTTAAGTTGTAACTCTATATGGGGATGTGTGGTTGATTGAAGCCAATTAATCTCATCAGTAGTCACTTTGTGGCAGCTAAAGCTGCAGCTTGTCCTCGCCACCCAACTATTATTTGCATATTTCACTACACTAGGGCCCTGCAAATATTTGAATCTGTTGATCGGAACGACACTTTAAGAATGAAGTTGAACAGTAGGTCTATAGCCCATGTCACACTGCTCATGCACACAAATGTATTCCTGTCAGTGTGTACTTGTATATGCAAGTGGTCAAAAGCCAGACTCCACAACTAGTCATGAGCATAAAATTTATGACCATGATCTGCCTCCAATTCTAACATCCACCTTTTGTCAAAAATTGATGGTCGATGGAATGACATTTTGACATCATTCAGTAGTTTAATATGATATAGAAATCTCTGGCGTCTGTCTGTTCCAGATGGTTTCCGGATGATATCTTCAGTTAGTTATTTAAATTAAATTAAATTTTTACCACAGTATTGACCCTTGTCGACTTGGAATTTGCAGATTATTTTGGTTTCCAGATGATAACATTAGTTTTCCCATTAGTTTAAAATTTGGTATATGGATTATTCACATGAAAATACAGGTTAAGTTCAAATTTGGGTTTGTTCCGCCCATTTTTATCAGAGGTATAACCGTTGTCCAATTATAATTTACCAATTATTTTGGTTTCCAGATGATAACATTAGTTTAAAATTTGGTATATGGATTATTCACATGAAAATACAGGTTCAAATTTGGGTTTGTTCCGCCCATTTTTATCAGAGGTATAACCGTTGTCCAATTATAATTTACCAATTATTTTGGTTTCCAGATGATAACATTAGTTTAAAATTTGGTATATGGATTATTCACATGAAAATACAGGTTAAGTTCAAATTTGGATTCGTTCCGCCCATTTTTATCGGAGGTATGACCCTTGTCCAATTATAATTTACCAATTATTTTGATTTCCAGATAATAACTTTAATTTTAGTTATCCCATTGTTTTCATTTAAAATCAGAGTACACCCATAGTAGCCAAGAGAATCAAATTTTCACCACGGGCCATTTACGTGGAAGATATTTGTGTGCATGAACAGTGTGACATGGGCTATAGTCAGTACAACTTAATTCTTAACCCTTTCTTTACTGGAGCTTCCTAAAATTTTGCGAAAACCCTGTGCCAATGCCCCATAGGACACCTCGCATATATAAGAGAATGCATTGGCCTCAAAATATTTACATTGACCTTGTTAGCCAGTGCATTCTTTTATATATGTGAAGCTCCCTATGGGAGATTCACATATAAGTAAGAGAATGCACTGGCACAGGACCTTTAATGCTACACCAGCGCAGCTCCCATCATGAAAGGGTTAAAGTGTCATTCTGATCAACAGATTCAAATATTCGCAGGGCCCTAGTGTAGCGAAACATGCACATAATAGTCAGGTGGTGAGGACAAAACTGCGGCTTTAGCTAATTTAAGTTTCTATGAAAGGGAGACTCCGCTCAAATGTTGTTGTTGTTGGTTTCTATATTATCTGAATGATTAACTGGTATGATACAGTGGAGTTCATCTTAAAACATTGATTATCTGAACCACAATTTATCTGTTTTCCAACCGACTTTTCTGCACAAGACTAATGTTCCCACACTGGAATGTTCTCACATTGTGCAGCATGCATTTAAAGGGGCTTCACAAGATCACATTTTATACTCGGTGGGAAACATTTGCCAATTAAATGAAGAATATCTTTTGCAAAATTATTCCAAATGCCCAATTTTGTTCTAGATATTGGGAAAAGAATATTTGCTAGCAGATATAACAATTTAGTGTTTGAAAACAGTCTAAATAGGCGAAAATATTGGAAAATCAGAAGAAAGGCAAATCCTTGAGTACACTCAGTACAGTCTTACACACTGTGCTATTGGCCACTGAATAGAACATTCCATAAAATTGTAGTCCAAGGTCTAATGATACAAGTAGTACATGTCATTTGTCGTTCATATCTGTATAGACCAAATGTGCAGGAAATGGAGCTCAGTTTGAGTTCTGCATTCAATGCCGCACTGAGAACAAGCACCATGTCATAGTGACAGTCAAGACAAAAACGGTCACCATCATCGACTTTGTGGTAAGTGAATAAACATACACTGACCCATCAAACACCATTACACTTCTAAATCAATGAGGGTACAGTCTCTGGCATAAAATTGTCAGCTTCTGAGTAAAGGTACTCACACCAAACTAATCAGTTGTTTTTTTTAGTCTCACAGATTTTGTATGTAGCAGTGAAGATAGTTTGGTCACTTTCATATTGATTTTGCACCCAAATAAGGCTGATTTTAGGATAAACATGGACATAAAACCTGCCAGGTCATCAGTTACTTTTGGCTATTTTAAACAAGACAGTCAATGACTGTGGGGTCGCTCACCAGACTGCAAAGACTGATAAGACTGGGACTCTGGAGACGAAAACAGTGAGCACTTTTCATAATCACTTTAAAAGAAGTAGATTTAAACAGGATATGTGGCTAGAGAGACTTCAAGTATGTAGCTTGGTGAAAATCCACCTTGAAATTGCCAACTGTACACTACTGATCACCCCCCTCCTCCAGCTCAATAAGTCCCCTCCCGACCGGGCTCCAGACTCCCAAGTCTTAGGTTGGAATTTCACAACCGACACCTCAAACTTTCTCAATTGTTGGAAATTTCCAATCTCACAAGCGCCTTTTTCTAAAACCATTTAAACATGTTTGAAGCCCAATTATCCATGGACCCAAAACACAATACATGTATGTCAGACCAATCAGTCAGGTGGTTCCAAGGTAGATGTTTTAATGAATTTGGTATTTCGATGATTTTATTGGACACAAAAGTGTTAACTCCCCATAGCCTGCCATTTCTTGACAGGTTGACCTCATTTTAACAAATCTGAATCTCAGTCACTAAAGGATCCTCCCGATTCCTCCATACTATATGTATTAAAGCTAAATAGTCCAAACTCTCTTGAGAAGACATTTTAAGAATTACTATAAGAGACATATAGTTATGTCCCTGGTCCCACGGTGGGACCAGGGACATAACTATATGTCTCTATAGTAATTCTCCCACCCTATTTAACCTGGTGACCCCATCTGAATAAATTTGAATCCCAGACACCAAAGAACCCTTCATACATATCATAAATATCAGTAAAATAGACCTGATGGTCCTTGTGAAGGAAGCATATTAAGAGGGAAACTGTCCTTCGCTTGGCCCCTATTTGACCAGGTGACCCCATTAAAAAAAATCTGCATTGCAGTCAAGGAAGAACATTCCATTCTATATAAGCCAACTAGTTCTTGCAAACATATTTTAAGAATTACTATGTAGTGAAATAGTTAAGTCTCTTGCTCTGGCCTTATTTGACTTTGTGATCCCATTTTCACAAAGGATAAGAATTAACTTCCCCAGTTGAAGTTGGTGATATTCACCCATTGGGCACCTCATTTATGAATTTTATCTTCTGCAAATTAGGGGATATAGAAACTTCCTAGAAGGGAAATTTAACTAACAACAATGTAAATTTGATACTATAGATACTTCCCAGAAGATGAGGCCTAAGCAGAATGAGGTCTCCAGAGGGTGAATTTGGTGATGCTAGCCTGCTGTGCGGGATAGCATCACAAAAAGCGTGTCTGTTTCTACATTGTGCATGCCTGGCCTCAAGCAACACAATGTATTATACAATCAAGCCTTGAAATAGTGTGATAGTGTGTCTGTCATTTGCAGAATGAGGTCCCCAGAGGGTGAATTTAGTGACGCTAAATTCACCCTCTGGGGACCTCATTCTGATAAGGCCCTCAACTGCTATGGAAGATCTAGAATAAAATTGAATTTCCCCAGTTGAAGTTGGTGATGTTCACCCATTGGGCCCCTCAATTATGAATTTTATCTTCTGCAAATTAGGGGATATAGAAACTTCCTAGAAGGGAAATTTAACTAACAACAATGTAAATTTGATACTATAGATACTTCCCAGAAGATGAGGCCTAAGCAGAATGAGGTCTCCAGACGGTGAATTTGGTGATGCTAGCCCGCTGTGTGGGATAGCATCACTAAAAGCATGTCTGTTCCTACATTGTGCATGTCTGGCCTCAAGCAACACAATGTATTATACAATCAAGCCTTGAAATAGTCTGTCTGTTATTTGCAGAATGAGGTCCCCAGAGGGTGAATTTAGTGACGCTATCCTGCACAGCGGGCTAGTATCACTAAATTCACCCTCTGGGGACCTCATTCTGATAAGGCCCTCAACTGCTATGGAAGACCTAGAATAAGATTGAAGTTCCCCAGTTGAAGTTGGAGATGTTCACCCATTGGGCACCTCAATCATGAATTTTATCTTCTGCAAATTAGGGGATATATAAACTTCCTAGAAGGGAAATTTAACTAACAACAATGTAAATTTGATACTATAGATACTTCACAGAAGATGAGGCCTAAGCAGAATGAGATCTTGAGACTCTAGATACTTCCCAGAAGATGAGGCCTAAGCAGAATAAGGTTCTCAGAGGGTGTATTTGGTTATGCTTGCCTGCTGTGTGGAGCAACCCCCTAAATTCACCCTCTGGGAACCTCATTCTACAAATGCCAGACACTCTTAATTCAAACTTGGAGAAAATGAAATTAATCTGATTTTAATGACCACTGAGTGATAATGTAAACAATGAAAGTGTCAATGACACTGTAGCTCAACTTGGAAAGGGAATAATTTAATATATTACAGTCAATGGAGCGATTAGGAATGTGGAAAGTTGAATGTCTAATACTAGTTTATAGACATGAAGAGAAAAGTAAAATCCAAGATGGCTGCTGGCGGCCATGTTTTCGGCCGAATGACCCCGGCCATGTTTTCGGCCGAATGACCCCAAAATGAGTCGTTCCCATCTACATGTCATCGTTAACATCAATGACAAATTTTATGACGATCAGACTAAAGGTACGACCTGTAGCCCATGCTATAGAATTTAGTCATACAAAGAGTAAAATCCAAGATGGCTGCTGGCGGCCATGTTTTTTGGCCGATTGACCCCAAAATGACTTGTTCCAATCTACATGTCATTGTTAACATCCATGACAAATTTGATGATGATCAGACTAAAGGTACGACCTGTAGCCCGTGCTAAAGAATTTAGTCATACAAAGAGTAAAATCCAAGATGGCTGCTGGCGGCCACGTTTTTTCCGCCAAATGACCCCAAAATTACTCGTTCCCATCTGGCGGCCATCTTTTTTGGCCGAATGACCCCAAAATGACTCGTTCCCATCTACATGTCATTATTAACATTTATGAAAAATATTATGATGATCAGACTAAAGATACAACCTGTAGCCCGTGCTAAAGGATTTAGTCATACAAAGAGTAAAATCCAAGACGGCTGCTGGCGACCATGTTTTTTGGCCGATTGACCCCAAAATTACTCGTTCCCATCTACATGTCATTGTTAACATCCATGACAAATTTTATGATGATCAGACTAAAGGTACGACCTGCAGCCCGTGATAAAGAATTTAGTCATACAAAGAGTAAAATCTAAGATGGCTGCTGGTGGCCATGTTTTTTAGCCGAATGACCCCAAAATTACTGGTTCCCATCTACATGTAAATATTATCATCCATGACAAATTTCATGATGATCAGACAATCAGTACGACCTGTGGCCCGTGCTAATGGACTAAATTTTGAAATCCAAGATGGCCGCTGGCGGCCATGTTTTTTGTCCGAATGACCCCAAAATGACTCGTTCCCATCTACATTCCAATATCAACAGCCATGACAAATTTTATAATGATCAGACTAAAGGTACGACCTGTAGCCCGTGCTAAAGGATTTAGTCATACGAAGAGTAAAATCCAAGATGGCTGCTGACGGCCATGTTTTTTGGCCGAATGACCCCAAAATGACTCGTTCCCATCTACATGTCATTATTAACATTCTTGACAAATTTTATGATGATCAGACTAAAAGTAGGACCTGTAGCCCGTGCTAAAGGATTTAGTCATGCAAAGAGTAAAATCCAAGACGGCTGCTGGCGGCCATGTTTTTTGGCCGATTGACCCCAAAATGACTCGTTCCAATCTACATGTCATTGTTAACATCCATGACAAATTTGATGATGATCAGACTAAAGGTACGACCTGTAGCCCGTGCTAAAGAATTTAGTCATACAAAGAGTAAAATCCAAGATGGCTGCTGGCGGACATGTTTTTGGGCCGAATGACCCCAAAATTACTCGTTCCCATCTACATGTCAATATTAACATCCATGACAAATTTCATGACGATCAGACGAACAGTGCGACCTGTGGCCCGTGCTAATGGATTGAATTTTGAAAACAAAGATGGCCACTGGCGGCCATGTTTTTTGTCCGAATGACCCCAAAATGACTCGTTCCCATCTACATTCCAATTTCAACAGCCATGATAAATTTCATGATTATCAGACTAAAGGTACGACCTGTAGCCCGTGCTAAAGGATTTAGTCATACAAAGAGTAAAATCCAAGATGGCTGCTGGCGGCCATGTTTTTTGCCCGAATAACCCAAAAATGACTCGTTCCCATCTACATGTCATTGTTAACATCCATGACAAATTTTATGACGATCTGACTAAAGGTACGACCTGTAGCCCGTGCTAAAGGATTTAGTCATGCAAAGAGTAAAATCGAAGATGGCTGCTGGCGGCCATGTTTTTTGGCCGAATGACTCCAAAATTACTCGTTCCCATCTACATGTCAATATTAACATCCATGACAAATTTCATGACGATCAGACGAACAGTAAGGCCTGTAGCCCATGCTAATGGATTGAACTTTAAAATCTAAGATGGCCGCTGGCGGCCATGTTTTTTTTCCGTATGACCCCAAAATGAATCATTCCGGTACAAATGTTGATGTCAACAGCTATGACAAATTTCATAATGATCCGATCAAAGGTACGACCTGTAGCCTCTATTGTTGACGCGTTACGTACACACGCACACACGGACGACGGACGACAAAGCCATGGCAATAGCTCAAACTTTACAAAGTAAAGTTGAGCTAACAAGGGTGCTTCATTGATAACACCATTAATCTCAGTTAAATTACAAATAACATGAATTACACTCTCTGGGGATGGAAAGCACTATGGCACAGCAGATGTTATCTACCCATCTGCCAGTTGTATAAACATGTGTCCATCAGAGCACATGGGTGGCTTGCTGTAGTAGAGAATACAAGGATTTAAAGTCATTTACTGAACATTTCTGTACATCTGTCTGTTCCTGATTTCTCCCAAACCCCTGATTTCAACCAAATATAGTGGAGTGACTAGAGGTACCTCCCCTCCCCTCCCAAAGATGTAATGTCATAGGTTCTTCAAAATTTTAATGAGTTTTTTTTATTTTATTGAATAAAAAAAAAAATATTTATTAAAAATAAAATATATATATATATTTTATTTTTTTTGGTTAAATTGAGCAATAAGTTAAATTGAATTTTTTTTTTTAAATTCAGATTTATGTCCATAGCATCACCCACATTTGACCCAGTGACCTCATTTGAACAAATCTGAACCACAGTCACCCAAGGTACCCTCATACCAAATATGAACCCATTCGGCCCGACAACTTCAGAAAAGAAGTCGTTTTAAGAATTACTATGTGGAAAAATAGTTATGGTCCTGACATCAAAACTATTTGACTTGGTGACCTCATTTGAACAAATCTGAATGAGAGTCACCTAGGGAACATCCACACCAAATATGAACCAATTCGGTATGATGATTTCAGAGGAGAAGAGGTTTTTTTAAAAGTTGACGGACAGACAGACGGACGGACGGACGAGGAGTGATGACTATAGCTCCACCGGAGACTTTGTCTCAGGTGAGCTAAAAAGCCTTCACCAACATTCTAAGCTGTGAAGACAGCTTGGTCACTTCCATGTAAACTTTGAATATCTCATTCCATGAAATCTTTGATGCAAGAAATGACAGTAAAAAGAAAAGGGTCTCCATTTCATATTGATTTGGCATACAAGTAAGGCTGCTTTTAGAATAAACATGGATAACTCTTAAGTCATCAGTTACTTTTGGCTATTTTAACCCTTTCATGACTGGAGCTTCCTGAAATTGTTTGAAAACCATGTGCCCATGCATCATTCTCTTATATATGCACGTCTCCCATAGGCAGCCTTGCATATATAAGAAAATGCATTGCCCCTAACAATATTGACCTTGACAGCCAGTGCATTCTCTTATATATGCTCCCTATGGGAGACTCGCGTATATAAGAGAATGTACTGCACCATTGCAGCTCCTGTCATGAAAACTTTGACCTGTATTTTGGTCTAGTAAACTCGTACTAAATTTCATCTATTCAACTCAAGTTATCCAGAAACGAAAATTGATTGCCAATTCCAACAAGAAGGGCCATGATTCTGGTGAAAATTTGTGGGTAGAACCTGAATTCGAACTTGACCTGTATTCTGTGATAGCAAACCCACATTCCATTCAGTTGAGACTATCTAAAGTTATCAGGAAACCAAAAGTGAATGAACGGACAGACCAATAACATAATACGTCCCATTTTTTAAAAGAAGGCATTTAAAATTGCACACCTGTGAGCAGTGTCCTATGAGTCAATGAACACAAAAATAGCAAGAAATTTCAGGGTCTCGGGCAAATGATATTTTCGGAAACTCATACTGACCTACATGGTTCATGAGCATACTAAAGATCATTCAAATCCGACTTATGATGACCGAGAGCTCTCCAGTTGCGACGGACGGTTGGCAGGGACCAGCCCAGAGGGCGTCATCTCCCTAAAATGTGCCACTTCTCCCTATTTTTGTTCCAAGGAGAAATGACCTCTCTCATATACAAGTATGCTTATGTCCAAACATCATATTTAAGTATATTTATGGATTGTAATGGTGTTCTTAGTCACCATAATGGTTTTATAAATAGGCTCTTGTGTTGCAGAATACTTATTGGATCATAGAAGGGTGATGTTTGGGGGGGGGGGGTGTAAATCAAACTTCAGCCACTTACTTCTCCCTAACAACAGTCCACTTCTCCCTAATAACAAAACAGAGAAAAATGTCAAGGCTGGTCCCTGACGGACTGATATTAAATAAGAAACCACTAAATTTCTGAAAATGCATAGACCTATAGGCAAAGAATTGGAAACTATTTTGTGTTCTTCCTTGGAAGATTGTTTTCATTTTAATACTCATTGAACCAATAACCAACAATGGCTACCAAATAAAATCACACTCTCCTCCAACAGGAGTTTGAGTGATTACAATGGATTAAATCATGGGACAAATTTTCTCCTCCCCAACAAGCTGCCCAACTTTACAATGTTAAACCTTATCAGTCAGCTGTTCTGATTTTATCCTATCATTTCCACCACCAAGTGCATTTCCATGGTTTCTATATATTAGAAATGTGTTATTTTTGGTATGATGAGTCTTCACAGTACTAACAACCACACATACAGATAACAGTGTCGTATATGATCTGCACAATCTTAGTAAATTGTTATGTTCATAGGACTGCGGTTTTCAAGGAGTTTTGGGTCACGAGGGAATTACATGTACATACAACATAATTCGGCAAACCTTTCCAGCCTCCACTCCATATACCACAACAGGTCAAGGAGTTCAAAATGATACAAATGGCTGATTTCTTAAATTCAGTATACAATACTGACAAAAGTTTGCCGTATGTTAATGAGAATTGTGACAAAAATGAGCTGTATGCATATATTCTAGTAATACTGTCTTTCTCATATAAGTAGTATATGGTCTATTGCACAGAAAATGCATTAATATGGTTAGATACTATCTTTTATCTGTATGTTCTCGATTCATTACGACTATCAATTCAAGTGTTCTCCAGATTATCCTATACTGTACTGAATAATTTGAATAAAACAAAACTGAGGTGGCCTCCACTGAATTGACTCCCCTCCCCCCAACAGATAAACAAAACTTATGATGAGATGACATATTTATTACAGAAGAATCATGATATGGAATGAGCAAATGGAATTCACCATGTGAAACAATCAACAATATACATGTGTAAACAGATTAACAAGAGTCACAAAAAACAATCACCTATTGTGTGCTTAGCAATAACTGTTTTCAATTAATATATAATTTTTCATGCTAACAAGGATTAGAGTGGCATCATATTGACAAAGGAGTTCCCCACATTTCCATATACTACAACATGATAAATATAAAATTGAGCCACAGTTTTTTAGGATTGTAGTCATGTACAGACATTTATCAAATAAATCAGTAATTGGGGGAAAAAAAATCATAACATACATCAATGTCCCACAAAAATGATGATTGTTGGCACACTGTCCAGCAGTAAACAAGAGCATTGCTATGGTACGGCAAAGTACGCCTGTGGTAATTCGAACAAAGGGCCATAACTCTGGTGAAAATTGGCGGGCGGAACCCAAACTCGAACTAGACCTGTATTTTGTGCTAGTAAAATTCTCATATACCAAATTTCATCCCATTCAGTTCAGACTAGTTATAATCTGAAAATGAAAATTGAGTGCAAATTCCAACAAAAAGGGCCATAACTCTGATGAAAATTGGCGAGCAGAATCCAAATTCTAACTTAACCTGTATTTTGTACAAGTAAAAATCACAGACCAAATTTCATTCCAGACTTACTAAAGTTATCATCAAAATATACAACAAACTTATCGTGGCAATTCTCTATGTGTCAACACGTAAAACAAAACACTGTCAGCTGTAGTTCCTCAACCATACTGGGAAAGTCAAATCTGGAAGATTTTGGTGAAATAAGATTTGTCCATTTTGTACCCAAGATGTACCTTTAAATAATGCATGTCCTGTGTAGTACAGGAGAAATTTATAGTCTGTATCTTATCTCTGTAGGGTGAAACGTGGTTTTATAATCTGACAGTGACGAGAATATTTTGAAGGAAAACAAAAATAGAAACCAGTCAGCAGAAAGTAGGGAAAAGGGTGGGGGGGGGGGGGGGGGGGCTCACATATAATAGTCCAAGTTATCAATAGCTGAAGACAGTTATTTCCTGTTATGCAAATATGGCACAATGCTATGCCAAGGTGAACATGTGGTCAATGAAATGCTTTGTATTCATGATTTTGAAATGAAATCACAACAGTGAACACAATCCAATAATGTTATCTTTCAGTAATTGCCATATTCCTGGGCACATAAAGTTGAGAACTGAAATTCCAACAGTTGTATGTGGTGATCATGCTTTATATGGCATGTGGTGGCACCAACTGTTTTGACACTTAATTCTTCACAACTAGCATGTACTGGTGAGAAATATAAGCTTCATTCAGGTGATATAAGCTTCATTCAGGTAAGACTCAATGAAAACAATGCTGGCAATTGATCTTAAAACCTTCTCATATTACTGGATCCTACACCTCCCATGTAACGACTGTCTTGTCGCACCCCCACATTGCTGGTGCCAATCATCATTCCACCACTGGGTTGGTGGGATGTGTTCATGTACATGCTATTTCCCATTGAATTGACCATTGATCCACCCATATTGCTACTGAAGTTTCCTCGCTCTTGTGTTCCATGCTGACTATGTTGTGATGGCATGTTACCCATCCATCGATCATTCTGACGACTACTAATTCCAGAACTTGAAGCATTGAGGGCACCATGACTATTCCAAGAATTAACTTTTCTTTCTGCGCCGCTACCCCACTGAGTGCTCTGACCACTTCTTGAAACATTCCCTGCAAAGTAATGACCAATATGGGTGCAATAACTAACAACTGATTTGTCACATTTGAATCTTGCTGAATATCATATAGGTCATTAAAATAAAATATTTGTGTTCTCAGGCAATCCGATCACAATTTTGAAATTAGGGAGAGAGGCTATTTTTTTTTTTTTAAACTCTCAAATGCTGGAAAACATACTCCAGAAACAAAACAAAAATTATTTTTGTTGTTCAAATCCAATAATTCTAAAAGAAATTGTTGAAAAAAATGTTTTAAAAGGCTCTTTAAAAGAAAATGTTAGTAACGAGGGAGGTGTCTGAGAACACAGATTAAAACAATTTATTTGGCCTAAATAATAAGCATAAGAGACAGTATCTAAATTTCTCTAAAAGGCAGGCACATGGAGTTATTTTGACTACTATTCTTAACATCTTTTATGCACCAATTCATACTGTCTGGAATGTTGCTGATCTCAGCCAGCATACAGTCTCAACTAAATATATAGAGGATACCTATGGGTTTTGGTTGAAAACACAAATTATCTCACGAGTGACCACAAGGAAATACAAATTTCCACACAGCAGCGAGTGGAAATTCTGTATTTACTTTTAGCCACGAATGAGATATTAAACCAAAACAAGTAGGTGTTCTTTTTATAATATGCAACGTTTGCTGTTGGAAGTGGCAATGTTTACATCTGCTATTAACCCGGAAGTGATCTACGACAGGGTATTACTACATATGGTGTCATTTATCGCTTCGTTCGGTGTTATCAGTTGATAGAATGTTCTATTCTACGGTAATTTCCCAAAATGGGGGAGCATATAATAAATATCAATCCATTTTCCATGCAGAAAAAACTTCTGTGCGCATAAATTATGATCCAATGTTCTTCTGCCTTTGTTATCACTAAGATAAGATGACCCACCAGGCACTGGGTACAGAGTCGGTTTCTGCGGCGGCGGAATGACCTAAATTTTTGACGAGGTTGAAATATAGTAAAATATTGGCATTCTGTTCATGACTATAGCATCGCTGATGTGGTTGCAGTCACATTGGTCTCATTGTCATTAAGTAAATTAAGTATGCAGGCCTTAGCACACAATTAACTGTATCAATTGATATGCTTACTTTTCATCGATCTTATTTAGAGTAACATACAAAGATTTGAAAATGATATCTCCCATTCCAACAATATAAAAGATCTCCCATATTACTATTCTCTGAAACAGAAATTATTCTCTGTTGAAAAATCAGGCATTTATAACAAGAGGTTGTACCGGCAGTGCTGGCATACCCCAACAGTGAAAATTAAAACATGGGCAGGTAGGAACCCAAATACTGAGACCCACTGAAATTCTCTCTTCCGTAAGATCAGTCATTCAAATAATGCTTAAAAAAACATCAGCAGAATAGCCTGATGGACAAAAATCTTGAAAAAGTGACAAAAAAGGGTCATAACTCAGGCAAAAACAGGATAAACCTGATTTTCACACTACTTCAAGACAGTATGACAAGCAACTTGTGCATGTGTACCACACAAATTATAGAAATCAGTTCATATTTGTTCGAGTTATCAAGCCAGATGGAAAACAATCTGATGAACGAAGGGCAGAAACTCAGGCCAAAAAAAAAATATGCAAACTAGGTCACAAGGCACTCTTTTGAAAGCAGTCGTGATATCACGGCTAACCTCCTGCCCTTGAAATTGACATTTTCTTCTGCGCCATTCCCTTAGAATTGCATGAAATTGAAAATCTAAATCGGCTTCTATGGCTTTTTCTGCGGCATCGTCTTTTGTCGCAGCTAATTTCCATACCGATTTTATTCAGATCCAATAATCCATCAACTTCATATACTGTTCACCTTTCAACTAATATTAGGGACATGATTGGAAAATACCTCTGACTGGAGAGTTCCTATCATGTGTGTTATGTGAGCGCTGCTGAGATCCACCATATGAGCTTCTTCGCCCTTCAGTATCTCTATTATATCTATGATCACCAGTTGTGTGTTGTCTATCTGAATGATCTCGAACAGTTGATCTGTCTTCAATTGCTAGACCCCTAAAAATTTAAAATAAATCATTGGCATATAAGAGAAATGTTATCAACGTGTCAGCCTCTCCTCAGTATAACCAATCTGTTCATGACTCCAACTTTTTTTTTACAGCCTAGAATATGACAAATAATAGGCTCACCTTAAATAAGCTGGCTTTACTTGACCGGTGGCTTTTTTAGAATTGAAATTTTTTATCAATAATTGAATAAAACTGTTCTTCCAACTGTCTTATGTTTGTTAACATAACTAGATTTATTTGATTAGACACCAGATTAATCAATAAATTCTAAGTCTATGAAGTTATCATCCGGAAAACAAAATAATTGGCAATTCGAAGCAGACAAGGGCCATAACTCCAGTGATGAAAGTTTCAATGACACACTGTACATAGCTCATATTCGATAGAGGATAATTTCAGGTGTTACAATCAATGGAGCGATTAGGAATGCGGAAAGTTAAAATGGCTAAGTAATACTAGATATCAATATGAAGAGATACAAGTTTGGGATTCAACAAGTTTTTATGAAATGGCAAAGTATGTAAACCATAATGTTAACCACAGGCCCCTGGGAAAAATACTAATATATATATATAGACTATACCAGTGACAAAGGTACAAAAGGTCAATTTTGGCTAAAACAACACCAACTATCAAAACCCTAATGAAATCTATCATTTCAGCCAAGATAACCTCCGGTGTCTTATTGGCAATCAAATTCCCTTTTGTTTGACATATCACTCGGTGAAATTGCTGTCAATCATCAAATACATCAAATCATTGGTGCCGATTGCTACTCTATTTCGGTGTGATGTAATTGATCACTTGATAACTTGTATTTATTTATTTTATTGGAAAAACAATGTTAATACTAAAATAGACATGCATTAAAATGGCTCCAAGAATATACGAAACGTCTGTTCACATTGGGAAATGACTGTTGCGCAGCCACCGGTTCATGTACTTATTGCACTTCCGTTTTCGGAATCAAATTATGCTGCCATTCACTAGCATATGTATCCATCAATCGCCATCGTGTAGATACATTAATTGGATCATTGGATGGTAGGTTGATGATAGACCCTGGGAGAAATGTCCTCTTGCGGTATTGACATGTAGCTTAAGCAAAGCAACCACCGACAATTGCGGCGTTTGAACATTCTAAAACGGAAAGTTGAATACCGAAAAGTTCAAAAGAGCGATACCACACATCCCATTTGATACCTATGGGCATAGAAACAGGAAATTTCTGGGGGGGGGGGGGGCCAACTAATCGACTACTGAAATCCCTAACCATTTCAACACTATTTAAAAAAAAATTCAGAAATGAAAGTGTCAATGACACTGTAGCTCAACTGGGAAAGGGAATAATTTAATGTATTACAGTCAATGGAGCGATTATGAATGTGGAAAGTTGAATGTCTAATACTAGTTTATAGACATGAAGAGAAAAGTAAAAATCCAAGATGGCTGCTGACGGCCATGTCTTCGGCCGAATGACCCCAAAATGATTGTATCCCATCCGCATGTCATCGTTAACATCCATGACAAATTTTATGACGATCAGACTAAAGGTACGACCTGTAGCCCATGCTAAAGAATTTAGTCATACAAAGAGTAAAATCCAAGATGGCTGCTGGCGGCCATGTTTTTTGGACAAATGACCCCAAAATGACTCGTTCCCATCTACATGTCATTGCTAACATCCATGACAAATTTTATGATGATCAGACTAAAGGTACGACCTGTAGCCCGTGCTAAAGGATTTAGTCATACAAAGAGTAAAATCCAAGATGGCTGCAGCGGTCATGTTTTTTGGCCGAATGACCCCAAAATTAATCGTTCCCATCTACATGTCAATATTAACATCCATGATAAATTTTATGATGATCAGACGAACAGTACGACCTGTAGCCTGTGCTAATGGATTGAATTTTGAAATCAAAGATGGCCACTGGCGGCCATGTTTTTCATCCAAATGACCCCAAAATGACTTGTTCCCATCTAGATTCCAATTTCAACAGCCACGAAAAATTTCATGATGATCAGACTCAAGGTACGACCTGTAGTCCGTGCTAAAGGATTTAGTCATACAAAGAGTAAAATCCATGATGGCTTCTGGTGGCCATGTTTTTTGGCCGAATGACCCCAAAATGACTCGTTCCCATCTACATGTCATTATTAACATTCATGACAAATTTTATGATGATCAGACTAAAGGTACGACCTGTAGCCTGTGCTAAAGGATCTAGTCATACAAAGAGTAAAATCCAAGATGGCTGCTGGCGGCCATGTTTTTTGGCCGAATGACCTCAAAATGACTCGTTCCCATCTACATGTCATTGTTAACATCCATGACAAAGTTCATGATGATCAGACTAAAGGTACGACCTGTAGCCTGTGCTAATGGATTGAATTTTGAAATCAAAGATGGCCACTGGCGGCCATGTTTTTCATCCGAATCACCCCAAAATGACTCGTTCCCATCTACATTACAATTTCAACAGCCATAAAAAAATTTATGATGATCAGACTAAAAGTACGACCTGTAGCCCGTGCTAAATGATTTAGTCATACAAAGAGTAAAATCCAAGATGGCTGCTGGCGGCCATGTTTTTTGGCCGAATGACCCCAAAATGACTCGTTCCCATCTACATGTCATTGCTAACATCCATGACAAATTTTATGATGATCAGACTAAAGGTACGACCTGTAGCCCGTGCTAAAGGATTTAGTCATACAAAGAGTAAAATCCAAGATGGCTGCAGCGGTCATGTTTTTTGGCCGAATGACCCCAAAATTAATCGTTCCCATCTACATGTCAATATTAACATCCATGATAAATTTTATGATGATCAGACGAACAGTACGACCTGTAGCCTGTGCTAATGGATTGAATTTTGAAATCAAAGATGGCCACTGGCGGCCATGTTTTTCATCCAAATGACCCCAAAATGACTTGTTCCCATCTAGATTCCAATTTCAACAGCCACGAAAAATTTCATGATGATCAGACTCAAGGTACGACCTGTAGTCCGTGCTAAAGGATTTAGTCATACAAAGAGTAAAATCCAAGATGGCTTCTGGTGGCCATGTTTTTTGGCCGAATGACCCCAAAATGACTCGTTCCCATCTACATGTCATTATTAACATTCATGACAAATTTTATGATGATCAGACTAAAGGTACGACCTGTAGCCTGTGCTAAAGGATCTAGTCATACAAAGAGTAAAATCCAAGATGGCTGCTGGCGGCCATGTTTTTTGGCCGAATGACCTCAAAATGACTCGTTCCCATCTACATGTCATTGTTAACATCCATGACAAATTTCATGATGATCAGACTAAAGGTACGACCTGTAGCCTGTGCTAATGGATTGAATTTTGAAATCAAAGATGGCCACTGGCGGCCATGTTTTTCATCCGAATCACCCCAAAATGACTCGTTCCCATCTACATTACAATTTCAACAGCCATAAAAAAATTTATGATGATCAGACTAAAAGTACGACCTGTAGCCCGTGCTAAATGATTTAGTCATACAAAGAGTAAAATCCAAGATGGCTGCTGGCGGCCATGTTTTTTGGCCGAATGACCTCAAAATGACTCGTTCCCATCTACATGTCATTGTTAACATCCATGACAAATTTCATGATGATCAGACTAAAGGTACGACCTGTAGCCTGTGCTAATGGATTGAATTTTGAAATCAAAGATGGCCACTGGCGGCCATGTTTTTCATCCGAATCACCCCAAAATGACTCGTTCCCATCTACATTACAATTTCAACAGCCATAAAAAAATTTATGATGATAAGACTAAAAGTACGACCTGTAGCCCGTGCTAAATGATTTAGTCATACAAAGAGTAAAATCCAAGATGGCTTCTGGTGGCCATGTTTTTTGGCCGAATGACCCCAAAATGACTCGTTCCCATCTACATGTCATTATTAACATTCATGACAAATTTTATGATGATCAGACTAAAGGTACGACCTGTAGCCCGTGCTAAAGGATCTAGTCATACAAAGAGTAAAATCCAAGATGGCTGCTGGCGGCCATGTTTTTTGGCCGAATGACCTCAAAATGACTCGTTCCCATCTACATGTCATTGTTAACATCCATGACAAATTTCATGATGATCAGACTAAAGGTACGACCTGTAGCCTGTGCTAATGGATTGAATTTTGAAATCAAAGATGGCCACTGGCGGCCATGTTTTTCATCCGAATCACCCCAAAATGACTCGTTCCCATCTACATTACAATTTCAACAGCCATAAAAAAATTTATGATGATCAGACTAAAAGTACGACCTGTAGCCCGTGCTAAATGATTTAGTCATACAAAGAGTAAAATCCAAGATGGCTGCTGGCGGCCATGTTTTTTGGCCGAATGACCCCAAAATGACTCGTTCCCATCTACATGTCATTGCTAACATCCATGACAAATTGTATGATGATCAGACTAAAGGTACGACCTGTAGCCCGTGCTAAAGGATTTAGTCATACAAAGAGTAAAATCCAAGATGGCTGCAGCGGTCATGTTTTTTGGCCGAATGACCCCAAAATTAATCGTACCCATCTACATGTCAATATTAACATCCATGATAAATTTTATGATGATCAGACGAACAGTACGACCTGTAGCCTGTGCTAATGGATTGAATTTTGAAATCAAAGATGGCCACTGGCGGCCATGTTTTTCATCCAAATGACCCCAAAATGACTTGTTCCCATCTAGATTCCAATTTCAACAGCCACGAAAAATTTCATGATGATCAGACTCAAGGTACTACCTGTAGTCCGTGCTAAAGGATTTAGTCATACAAAGAGTAAAATCCAAGATGGCTTCTGGTGGCCATGTTTTTTGGCCGAATGACCCCAAAATGACTCGTTCCCATCTACATGTCATTATTAACATTCATGACAAATTTTATGATGATCAGACTAAAGGTACGACCTGTAGCCTGTGCTAAAGGATCTAGTCATACAAAGAGTAAAATCCAAGATGGCTGCTGGCGGCCATGTTTTTTGGCCGAATGACCTCAAAATGACTCGTTCCCATCTACATGTCATTGTTAACATCCATGACAAATTTCATGATGATCCGACTAAAGGTACGACCTGTAGCCTGTGCTAATGGATTGAATTTTGAAATCAAAGATGGCCACTGGCGGCCATGTTTTTCATCCGAATCACCCCAAAATGACTCGTTCCCATCTACATTACAATTTCAACAGCCATAAAAAAATTTATGATGATCAGACTAAAAGTACGACCTGTAGCCCGTGCTAAATGATTTAGTCATACAAAGAGTAAAATCCAAGATGGCTGCTGGCGGCCATGTTTTTTGGCCGAATGACCTCAAAATGACTCGTTCCCATCTACATGTCATTGTTAACATCCATGACAAATTTCATGATGATCAGACTAAAGGTACGACCTGTAGCCTGTGCTAATGGATTGAATTTTGAAATCAAAGATGGCCACTGGCGGCCATGTTTTTCATCCGAATCACCCCAAAATGACTCGTTCCCATCTACATTACAATTTCAACAGCCATAAAAAAATTTATGATGATCAGACTAAAAGTACGACCTGTAGCCCGTGCTAAATGATTTAGTCATACAAAGAGTAAAATCCAAGATGGCTTCTGGTGGCCATGTTTTTTGGCCGAATGACCCCAAAATGACTCGTTCCGATCTACATGTCATTATTAACATTCATGACAAATTTTATGATGATCAGACTAAAAGTACGACCTGTAGCCCGTGCTAAATGATTTAGTCATACAAAGAGTAAAATCCAAGATGGCTTCTGGTGGCCATGTTTTTTGGCCGAATGACCCCAAAATGACTCGTTCCCATCTACATGTCATTATTAACATTCATGACAAATTTTATGATGATCAGACTAAAGGTACGACCTGTAGCCTGTGCTAAAGGATCTAGTCATACAAAGAGTAAAATCCAAGATGGCTGCTGGCGGCCATGTTTTTTGGCCGAATGACCTCAAAATGACTCGTTCCCATCTACATGTCATTGTTAACATCCATGACAAATTTCATGATGATCAGACTAAAGGTACGACCTGTAGCCTGTGCTAATGGATTGAATTTTGAAATCAAAGATGGCCACTGGCGGCCATGTTTTTCATCCGAATCACCCCAAAATGACTCGTTCCCATCTACATTACAATTTCAACAGCCATAAAAAAATTTATGATGATCAGACTAAAAGTACGACCTGTAGCCCGTGCTAAATGATTTAGTCATACAAAGAGTAAAATCCAAGATGGCTGCTGGCGGCCATGTTTTTTGGCCGAATGACCTCAAAATGACTCGTTCCCATCTACATGTCATTGTTAACATCCATGACAAATTTCATGATGATCAGACTAAAGGTACGACCTGTAGCCTGTGCTAATGGATTGAATTTTGAAATCAAAGATGGCCACTGGCAGCCATGTTTTTCATCCGAATCACCCCAAAATGACTCGTTCCCATCTACATTACAATTTCAACAGCCATAAAAAATTTTATGATGATCAGACTAAAAGTACGACCTGTAGCCCGTGCTAAATGATTTAGTCATACAAAGAGTAAAATCCAAGATGGCTTCTGGTGGCCATGTTTTTTGGCCGAATGACCCCAAAATGACTCGTTCCGATCTACATGTCATTATTAACATTCATGACAAATTTTATGATGATCAGACTAAAAGTACGACCTGTAGCCCGTGCTAAATGATTTAGTCATACAAAGAGTAAAATCCAAGATGGCTGAAGGCGGCCATGTTTTTCGGCCGAATGACCCCAAAATGACTCGTTCCCATCTACATGTCATTGTTAACATCCATGACAAATTTTATGATGATCAGACTAAAGGTACGACCTGTAGCCTGTGCTAAAGAATTTAGTCATACAAAGAGTAAAATCCAAGATGGCTGCTGGCGGCCATGTTTTTTGGCCGAATGACCCCAAAATTACTCGTTCCCATCTACATGTCAATATTAACATCCATAAAAAATTTAATGATGATCAGACGAACAGTACGACCTGTGGCCTGTGCTAATGGATTAAATTTTGAAATCAAAGATGGCTGCTGGTGGCCATGTTTTTTGTCCGAATGACCCCAAAACGACTCGTTCCCATCTACATTCTAATTTCAACAGCCATTACAAATTTCATGATGATCAGATTAAAGGTACGACCTGTAGCCCGTGCTAAAGGATTTAGTCATACAAAGAGTAAAATCCAAGATGGCTGCTGGCGGCCATGTTTTTTGCCCGAATGACCCAAAAAAGACTCGTTCCCATCTACATGTCATTGTTAACATCCATGACAAATTTTATGATGATCTGACCAAAGATACGACCTGTAGCCCGTGCCAAAGGATTTAGTCATGCAAAGAGTAAAATCTCAGATGGCTGCCGGCGGCCATGTTTTTTGGCCAAATGACCCCAAAATTACTCATTCCCATCTACATGTCAATATTAACATCCATGACAAATTTCATGACAATAAGACGTGCTAATGGATTGAATTTTGAAATCCAAGATGGCCACTGGCGGCCATGTTTTTTTCTTTTTCGAATGACCCCAAAATGACTCGTTCCCATCTACATGTCAATGTCAACATCCATGACAAATTTCATAATAATCGGACCAAAGGTACGAACTGTAGCCCGTGCTAAAGGAAATTGTTGATGCATCACGCGCACACGCACACACGGATGACGGATACCAAGCCATGGCAATAGCTCAAACTTTACAAAGTAAAGTTGAGCTAAAAAAGGGAGGCTCCCATCTAGAGGTCACCCGGAAGTGAAATTTGCCGACAATCGTATGAGAGATGTGACCTGTAGGGTGTGCCGAAGGATTTAGTCATGCAAAGAGTAAAAGATATGATGGCCACTGGCAAAATTGATCTGTATTTTCATGGGAGAAATCCACATACCAAATTTGAAAACAATTAGATAACTCAATCTAAAGTTATCATCCGGAGACCAAAATAAACAGCAACCAATATAACCAATAAGCTTTTCGGGAGACAGAATACCAAGTTGCTAAAAAAATAGCATCATAATTTAGAAAGAAGTTAATCACTTTTGCACCAATAATAAATTTAACTTTATACATTAACATTGATGAAATCTAAACAACAGTTTGCACCAGTTCTTAATGAGCACTTTTACCTGTCATTGTAGCGGTCTCGGTTAACATCTCGTCCTGCACCTCTGCCGGCATCTTTTCTTGCATCTCTTCGTTTAGGATCTTCAACCCTAGAATTTCTAGCAGCCTCAAGTGCTCGACCTTCCCTTCTCTCAGCACCTCTGTCAAATCGTTCAACTTTCCTAAAATATTGAGAAATCACAATACAAGTACTACACATAATCAAGAAATGTGCAGATTTAATGTCATAGGGTTCAGCTAATAATAGCAACAACATGAAATTCCGTGCAAATGAAATTTACAAATTTCAACATGCCTTTTAAGAAAAGAATAACCATAAATGAACCACCAGGAAGTCATTCCACAAGTTAATAGATGTTTAATTTAATATTAACAGAATATTAATAGAAATGATCCTGAATATGCCTATAAATTTGCAAAACATTTCTCCAATAAGTAGGGGTGGGAAGATACACCGATGCACTGGTGTATCGCGATACGGTAACATACGATGCATGCACCGATACAAATCCTTAAATATCGTCGTATTGCGATACACGTATAATTCATAATAAATGTTTACTGTACGAAAACTTCGAAAAGCATAGTCACTTGATCGGCTATTAAGATATATCGAGAGTTTCAGTCCTAAAACAAAGTTAAAACAAGACTTCGCATGTGCATATATAGCTTCGCGCGAAAGTGATGAAACGTACTATAATGTGTCCGTGCTGCACGTGCATCGCGTGTTTGATTAGAGCCGGTGCATATTTACGCCACATGGCACAATTGATATATAACTTCCCGTTTCGTTTTCGGAAGCACATGTCACGTGCGCTCGCAGCTGACGCACAACTGCCTTCTAAATATACCGGTACTTTCCGCGGTACCCTTCATTTTGACCGCGTAATCGCGTGTCACTCGAACTCAATTCGTATAGTTACGAGTCCAGTGGTCTGAATCTAGTACATTGTATTTAGAGTTACTCCTCTTACATTGGCAGCTCCGCGTTTTGTGATTATTAACAAGTGATTTCAAGCATGATCACTTACGGACTTTCTTTGTGCAAGTCTTGATTACCGGATTTTGTGGTCATCGTCCTTGAACTCTTGAGTTTCAACATCCATTTTTTAAATAAGCTTTGTAAATGTAATGGCGTCTACGGAGCCAGCAGTTGAGATTCCTCAGCAATCGCAGGAAAAATTCATTATAAAACCCAAACCCGCAGACAAATACAAGTCTAAAGTTTGGCAGCACTTCGGTTTGTTAGCTACCCTAGTAAATGGGATAAAGAGTGTTTTCGACTGCTGGCGATATTATAAATGCTCAGCGCTCAATGCTGAACTCAGAAAATGTTGACACTTTAATTTTTTTGAGAAAGAACCTGTGTTACCATTAACTTACCAATAAATAGTCGATCTTGTATTTACTGTTTAGATCAGACTCATAATAACTATTGACTTGTTTGAAAGTTGTTTCAGTTGCAAGTAGGCACAGTAATGCTATTTGCCCTAATAAGCTTGTGTTTGAGTTGTCATGTTTGATTTTATTAAATTCTGAAACAATGTCTGGAGTGTATCTATGTAGTATGTATATATGTATCTAGATACGCACTCGTATCGCGAACGGTGTATCGAGATACGTATCGTATCGTGGCACTAGCGTATCTTCCCACCCCTACCAATAAGTTTTGGCTGCACGATGTGCCAATATTTCAAATGTGAAATCCAAGATGGCTCCTGCCATGTCTTTTAACGAATATGGGAAAAAGATGGTTTCGGAAACATTTGATAGCTCCCATCTAGATGTGACCCCTAGGATCTATATAAAGTTTGGTGGCATGTAGGATGTGCCGAATAATTTAGTCATGCAAAGAGTAAAAATTTAATTTTACGTAAAATCTGAGATAGCTGCTGGAGGCCATGTTTTAAAAAAAACATGGATAAAAAAAGATGGCTTGCGGCAGAAATGTTTTACTTCGAAATTTGGAAACATTTGAGAACTCTGATCTAGAGGTGACCCCAAAGATCCATATGAAGTTTGGTGATGATCGGATGAGGGATGTGGTCGGTATGGTGTGCCAAAGGATTGTCATGTAATGAATAAAATCCGATGACTGCCGGCCGCCATGTTTTTCGTTGAAAATCATTCAAATTCGATATGAATTTTGGTGATGATTGGATGAGGGATGTGGCCCATAGGGTGTGCAAAAGAAAATTGTTGACTGACGCACGAACCAACTGATGAACAGACGAACGCCAACCCATGGCAATAGTAAAGTTAAAAATAAACAAACATAGCACCGTAACTAAGGTAAAATTAGTCAGACAAACCTGGTTTTCAAACTCGATTGAGATATTGTTGTGAAAGGTCCACATAAGATGTGAATATAATAGGTTGCTGTTTGTTGAAGTTATCACACTAATGGACATATAATTGCTATAAATGGAACCAAGTGGCATACCTCTTTTTAGAAATTTGGGGAGGGCTGATTTTCTGTCGCACATGACAATAAACTCACAAACCAAAAATAGTCATAATTCATCAATAAACGGCTATGTTATACAGCTTTGGGGGCCAACCACCAGCCTGTCCATTTTGATAAAAAGCTAGACTAAAAATCCGAACAATCCAGGTTTGCAAACTCGCTCGAGATATTTTTGTAAAAGTTCCCTATACCAAATATGAATTATATTGGTTGACGTTTCTTTAAGTTATCGCGCTAACGGACATAAAATTTCATAAAATTGCTCAAATATAGACTAACTAAGGACAGGGACCAGCCGAGTGGGCAAAGAAGTCTCACTATTCTTGCTCAATCGCCCTAATTTTGCTCTGAAATATCTGAAGTTGACAGACAAAAATCGGCAAAATAATCATCCTAATTTACTGCCAAAAGTGATTGATCCCAGCTATCCCAGTGGTCTTATAAAACACCACAATTATTATTAACATCTGTATTGATCAGATTTGGGAGCGTATTCACACCTGAGCAATATTGAGCATTGATTGCCGACAGCTGTGAAAACATTGTAAGGTGTCTACAGTGACTGTTCTGATTTTGAGATTATCACACCTTACAATGAATGAAGATTACAACTACTACACCTGACCATGTGTCAGTTCATCTGGCTGGCGGCCATGTTTTTTGGCCGAAAACCCCCCAAAATGACTTATTCCCATCTACATGTCATTGTTAACAACCTTTACAAATTTCATAATGATCCGACAAAAGGTAGGACCTGTAGGCCGTGCCAAAGGATTTAGTGATACAAAGAGTAAAATCCAAGATGGCTGCTGGCGGCCATGTTTTTTGGCCGAACGACCCCAAAATGACTCGTTCCCATCTACATGTCAATATTAACATCCATGACAAATTTCATGATGATCAGACGAGCAGTACGACCTGTAGACCGTGCTAATGGATTGAATTTTGAAATCCAAGATGGCCACTGGCGGCCATGTTGTTTTGCCGATTGACCCCAAAAAGACTCGTTCCCATCTACATGTCAATGTCAACAGCCATGACAAATCTCATAATGATCTGACCAAAGGTACGACCTGTAGCCTGTGCCAAAGGATTTAGTCATGCAAAGAGTAAAATCCAAGATGGCTGCTATGTTTTTTTGCCGAATGACCCAAAAACAACTCGTTCCCATCTACATGTCATTGTTAACAGCCATGACAAATTTCTTGAAGATCCGACCAAAGGTACGATCTGTAGCCCGTGCTAAAGGAAATTGTTAACAAATCATGCACGCACACACACACAAACACAGACGACAGATACCAAGCCATGGCAATAGCTCAAACTTTACAAAGTTAAGTTGAGCTAAAAATGCTGTTCTCACAAAATTATGATATATAAAGTGCTACCACACTGTCACAATTATGTTTGGAGATTATTCCTAGTTATTAGAGTGATGATGTTAAGATAAAGATTCCATATTGAACCTTGTTTCATCATTATAATTTAGATATTACATATCTCCTATTTTCGTCATATAGGCGACTACTGTACTGGTCGATTTTGATTTTGTAAAGCCGACGTCATCCTATAGAATGGCCACTTTGCCTTATTTTTGTGACAGGGAGAAGTCACTTTGCCCTGAAAATCAGATCTAGGCTGGTCCCTGACTAAGGACAACACCAAATCACATATAAAATGCAAAGTTCACTTTAACTCATGGTGTGGTGTGGTTGGATCTTAATGTGTATTAAATTGATTGACTCAAGTGTTCACGTAGGTACATCACGAGGTGCTTTCACAGCAAGAATATTTCTATAGCAACCCAAGTTTGAAGTTTGCCAATTTACAATCTAAACCTCTCTAATGAGGGCATGGGGCATTGGGAAATACAGATTTTAATCCATTATGGAAGTAGTATTATCATTTACCTATCAGAAGACTGTGCGTGACCAGAGTAAGATGACGAGTATCTAGCATCGTTAACTGCAGACCGTTTGGGTTGTGAGTGAGAGCTATAGTAAGCGCCATCATCTCTGGATGATCTGCTGTCATAAGAACGCTTCAAATTGGCTCTTCTTAAGTTTTCTTGCCTGTGAAAAGAAGATGAACTAAATCATTGATTGAGGATATCGCAGTTAAACGTCAACTTCTTCATAGTCACTATCGTTCCACTGGAGTTCAACTGGACCTTTCTATGATTCTTTACAATTAGCATATACATGTATACCAAATACTCAAAATACTTATGTGATTGCCATTTAACAATTCATAAAATTATAGTTAAAGGTTCACATGTGTTCTAAACATGTTACTCGATGGTGTCCAGAACAAAAAATATAAAATAATTCAGAAATATACATAAAACAGCTGGCATGTTGATGGAAGTGAACTTGGTTCACGACTTCATGGAACTCACATGCGTCACGTGATGCCAGGTCAATAAGTCAAACAAGATAACTTTACATCCGTGTGCTTTCCGATTGACTAAATCATTCTTCACTTTGATATTTTATTGTTGATTGGTAATCGGGTCACACACTCCACACATGATTCATGCCCGTGTGAAATTGGGGAAATCCCCAGTTTTTTCTAGCCTTTAAATAATTTTCCGAATTTTCTGTCAACAAATACATGTGTTGGGATATGATATAAATGTAGTTTTTCAGACATAAGTAGCTCTACTCGATGACCTGAGTTCGGAATGTGGCTCCAAATTATATTATTCTATTGAATATAGCTTTGGTCATGCAAATAACCCCCAGTTGATTAACATAATTACTACATATTAGAAATGTGCACACAGTATAGGTGACAATGTCACTAAGAATATCCTGTGGATTTCTTTTGAGGATTCCCCCCACCCCATACATATCAGGAAGATGAGTTGATTACACAATTAGGGTAACAAATCATAACGGATCTCAATTTTAAGTCCAGAGAGGATGAAAAAGAAAATGCTTTTGAGAGAAGACAGGACTTTTCAAAGATACAAGATGATTTTATGGTCATTTTCAAGGAATGGTGTAAGCACTTTTTACGGGTGTGGGTAGAACTGCTTTCCATCTAGCAGGAAAATCCTACAAAGCAATAATTAGTTCCATGGAACACAAACTACAGAAAGAATTGACCAGAAAGTTAATTTACCAGAATCTAACATTGACAGAAGAACATTTCAATAACTCCAGGGTACAAAGACAATATCCACCCAGGATATCAATCATTTTACCAATTAAACATGTAAGTAAATGCATGCTGAAAAAGTTGAATAAGCTTACCTCAATACCTCCAGCCTTAGTTCTTCCTTGTCTCTTTCTAACTTTTCTCGTTCTATTCTTATTCTGTTAGTTTCTAGCTTCTCACGATTAATTCTTTCCCTTTCAATTCTATAATAAGAAACAGTCTTAGCAATCTTACTATCACCTATGAAATAAAAATCAAGATCATCACAAATGTTGACCATAACACACAACATGTGCACTGACTGACATTGGACATGCCTTGGAAATTGGGTGTCCTTTACCAAAAATCGGTGACTGGTTGTAAGAATGTGCTTTAATGCAATGTAATATCCCAATCTTGTGGGAGAGAAATAACTGAAATAGAGCCAATTCTCCTGGATGAGTAGAAGGTTCAATAGTGAATATTGACTGAATCCTCTTTGATGCCTGGGTGAAAAAAGACAACTTCATAAGGGGAAAAAGATTTAAGTCACCTAGTTCTGCCTTCTTCGACTAGTTACTCATTTAAACCTGTCCAACAGATAAGGCCTAAAAAAAAAATACGTTTGTTTCCGCTAACCCGACCGACCCTATTTTAAACCCCCGACCCTAAACTTTTTATTGCCATTGCAACAAAAAAAAAAAAATTGGACCAAAAAAACCAAAAAAAAACACATTTATATATATATTGACATGTAAAGTATGTTTGGCTTTATCTAGCTTTCATCTGTGAAAACTTCAAATAATTTGAGTTCAGGTATGTTATCATTCAGCATTCAGACTTCAGTATTTCAATCAATTACAGCACAGGAACATTAACAATTTGATAAAATCAACCTGGTTATCAAGTGGGATCTCATAATACCAAATGAAAAATTAACAGTACATTGTTTCTGTACTACATGTACACGTAGTATATTATGTACGGTATGTGTCTCACTTGAATTTTATAAAATAGCCTATTTATGAATTAGAGTGATAATGGCAAGTCTCATTTCAAGCAGGATAAGCATAATCCATTGAACCAAAAGATATCTGACAATAACTTATAAGCATTTACAATCCATACATATATAAAAAGTTCAAAAGTTATGCTTGAGAAACTTGATCAAATTTACCTCAGTAAAATTCAAAATACTGACTCAAAGAGCCTTTATAATAAAGCTCTAAATGCAATGGATTTTCAAAAAATTTCCAGGGGGATAACCCCCACCATCATCAGGGGGTCACCCTTCCCAAACATTCCTCCTCTCAGGCCTTCAGGTTATGCCTTCGGCATATCATTGCCCAAAAACAGGTGTCCCCAAACAATACCTACATCCTTCACTGAATGCGGAGGAGAAGGTGGTGTTGTGAAGCCATCCTTAAGAGATCGGTACAAGACGGTCACTCCAATTATGTGAACAGTGCAGTGGTGCTGGACTGACTCCAGTTGTCGCCAGACCATATGGGAAATATTAGGATTATCAAAGACTATATTAGTATATAGACTAGTATATATGGAAATATTAAAACATATGTAAGATTAAATTGGAGCTTCTAGTTCCTCTGTCATCTGGGTTGACCTGATTGGGGCCAAGAAGTGCATAGTTTGGGTTATTGACAAGTATTATACAGTTATTTTAAAAGATACTGAAAAAAAAAAAGTTAACCAAAAAAAACAAGTTAAGCCTACCCACCAATCCTAATTTTTTTTAGCTCGTTAGCGGAAACAAAGGTATTATTTTTTTAGGCCTAAACAGGGACTCTCCAGACAAAATTAGTGATGGGGGTGTTTGAAGAATTGTTGACAGATGGATGATTGAATGACAGATGAGTGTTGACTAGCTCTACTAAGGATTTTGTCTGAGGTAAGCCAGAGACTAATCTATGACCTTAATTTGTGAACAACAATATAGCGTTGTTGCCTGCGATTGAGTGAGACACAGGAATTTGTCACCACAGATAACAGAACTATTGGTTATTGATTTGTTAATAACGCTAAAATGTGGTGCCAAACCGAGAGGAACAATGTCTGTTTTTCTGGGCAGTAAAAGTCCTTCTGTCCGCTAAGCTGGTGGGCAGTAAAAGTCCTTCTGTCTGCTACGCCGGCAAGCGATACAAGTCCTTCTGTTGGGATTAGGGTTAAATGGACATGGCTCATTTGAACACAACTAGAAATGGGCCTGTTCCAGGTGCACAGGTTCCCATGGTACTTAATATAATTTAACAAAAAATGTAGGAATAAAAGCTCGGACAAAGGTATACCCCTGTATTGAGAATTTTCTAAATCGAAAAAAGGGGGATAACTCCAACAACAAAAAAGTCTGACAGACCTCATAATCGCAGGTGCACAGGTTTCCATGGTACTAAATATCTGCCAAATTTCAAAAAAATTTATCATAAAATGTAGGAATAAAAGCTCAGACAAAACTGCATCAGCGGACGACTCGACAGACAGATGGATGGACAGACAAGCCGATTCCAGTATACCCCCCCCCCCCCCCCCATACAACCTACAGGGAGTATAAATATTAAGTATACATAATTTGGTCAGAACTATCTCAAAATATACACACATGGAAGATTTCCGAACAAATTCGTCCACATAGCTCTGAAAATATGTGTTTTGTTTTATCAATTTTTTTCGTCAGCAGTCGCATAAAAATTTCAACTATAGACCATGAGAAGAAAATCTACAGCTGTTGTTGCTCTGAAACATTTATAGTACTGCATAATCTTGATGATTAAAACAAAGAGAAAGCAGTGCGTGAAATTTTTAAATAGTTTCATGTTAAGATAACATAATATACCATTTCAGGACATTATGTTTCCAATTTCAGAATTCCAATGAAAACTGATGGCACTGTTTTTGTAAGGGGCCCATATATTGGTTTGAAGTAGAATTTTTTATGACTTCACTGCCTCTTTCTGTGCCATATAATGCTTGTAGAAAGGTAGTTCAGGTAATTATCGATCTACTACTACTACTGGGAAAATTCAGTAATGAAAAATTATTACTATTGAGTGTATTTTGGAGTGCAAACTGCCAAATGGCGCTAAGTCAAAGGCATTGCAATTGTTATTTTTTTATTTTTAACAAACTAAAAGGTTAAGTATTAAATGTAAGGGTGTTCTCAATGGCACTGCATAACATTGATATTGTTATTGCTATTCGAGCATTTAACTAGTTCAGATCATGTACTTTTTTTGGTAGTTATTCATTTCCGCTCAATTTGTATACTTGCTGAGAATGCTCTTCCCAAAATTTCCCTTCTAAACAGGGGGGGGGGGGGGGTAAATTTTTTCCAAACACTAGGCGGGGGTGGGTGGGTGGTTCAGCAGGCTGGCTTACACATTTTTTCCTGGCCCTGTAAATATTTTCCCAGAATCATTTTTCTTCAAAATAATGGGACAAAAGGTATAAAGAATGCTTCTATTATGTAATAGGTATGCACTTAACTCTTGGTAGGGGGTTTGAGTTCACCATCAGTTAATAATGAGGGATGACACCAAGGGGTAATATAATGTTCAGCTTGCTAAACGTTTTCATCAAGGATCTATCAATGCACATTGACATGGAAAGGCTCAGATTTAAATAGTTCTATTAAAAATCATTTATTACAACCTGATATAAATGAAAACATAACACTAATAGATTCTTCAAATAAATGTAAACTCTTCACTGAACTCTTCAAATAAAAATAGACTATTCAAAAAACCATAATAAAACGAGAGGCCGATCACGATCGGCAGATGTTTAACCCATACCTTGGCGATAGCGACTAGTCATAATTGATAATTTGTCAAAGATATGATCACAGGAATTAATCCATATATCAGTACCCAACTTGAAATCAAAAGCTCAAATAATTTGTCTTAAGGAAGGGTTAAAGTATTTGGGGTGGGGAGGAGTAGTTTTAAATCTCATAACTCTGTCCCTATTCACCCAAGGACCTCTCACTGTGAGATCCAATGGTTTAGTGATTTCGGAGGACATGTTTAGGAGTTTAAGTTAACTCATTGGAAGCAAAAGTGATAAATCCCTATCTTTAACACTTTTGACATGCCAGATATTCAAAATTTATTCACTTCTAAAGAGAAATTATAATTTGTTGACAAGCCAGACTGCTTAGAATGACATACATGTAGGGGATTCCATCTCATATTTAAATGGTACTTTAATTCCCCCCCCCCCTTTCCCCCCCAGTTATTTCTTTATCAAACATGGACAGATATAAGATCAGATCTGACCTGTGTATTAAATAAGATTAAGTGTTTCATAACAGGGGTGTATGCATGGTTTTCAAAAATATATGTAGTTTATACAATTCAAAAGTATTATCTATATAATGTTATACAGACATAATATGATGAGGATGCTTGCCCCTATGACCACTAAATCGTTCATATAAAAGAAAGTAAGTTAGCCCTCAATTAAATGGTTTCACACATTACAATGTTTTACAAGTAGCTTGGACACTAAAAGCCACAACCTTCAATGTTAATCTTCTAAGTGCTCTGTGGCCCCTAAAATTCAATCAACCATGAAAATATGAACAAATGGGAAAATAAGGTTCCTGGAAACACTAACACCTACCATATTGATTTTCAAAACAAGTCATCACTTACAATAGTCATTGTATATTTATCTGCCTGATTCCCATTGCATAGATAAATCATATTGGCCATCAGCTGTTATTTTAATTTCAAATTGAAAGCACATATCTGAAGGGTTAATATATTTTTCAAAAATCAATTAATCAGTCAAAACCAAAATTTATATAAGTGAATAGTGTGCAAAGATACCCAACAGATATTAAGAGATATGAAGAAGAGTCCATGTACATTATAGCATGTGTCTATGGAAACCTTGGAAAGGGTTAATTATTTTTGAAGCAAATTAATGGAATTTAGAAGACGCTAAGTCTTATATAGGTGAGTGGGGGCTCCTATCTCACCCTGTAATGCAATTTCAAGAATAGGATAAACAACAGTCTTATGCTGCCATAAATCAATTTGACAGTTAGAATAAACAAACAGCCAGCCACCAGTGTTGTTTATCTTGACCACCAGAGCTCTGTATAATATGTCATCACTCATTTCATAACAGATTTCACTTGGAATGACATCTATAAAATGTCCTCTCATATACTCTGGATGTTCACATGGTAATTTATTGATATCATTATATTACATGAAACTATTGCAATAAAATCTTCATATTTTCAAAACAGGATATCACACCTAATTAATCGTATAAAACTAAAATAAATGAAAGTGTCAATATTTTTTATTATTAAACTCTTTTTTTTATTGTTATTAAAGTTCAAACAAAATTTAATATTTGTATCTGTTTGTATATGCTAAATTTAGCAAGGAGCTAAATCTAAAAAAATCCAATTTTTTTTTAAAATGTTTTTTCTCGAAAAAGGGTCATAACTCCTTTAAAATTAATCGGATCAAACCCATATTCGAACTCGATCTGTATTTTGGGCTGTGAAACTCACATACCAAATTTGGTTCCAATCAGATAAAAAATGTTTGAGTTATGGCAGAATGCGTGAATTCTAAGTTGAAAAAGGGCCATAACTCTAACAAAATCTCGGATCAAACCCAAATTCGAACTCGATCTGTATTTTGGGCTGAGAAACCCATATACAAAATTTGGTTTCGATCGGATAAAAAATGTTTGAGTTATCGCATTACTCGTAAAGTGTCTACGGACAGACAGACGGACAGACGGACAGACAGACAGACGGACCAACGACGAGTGGTCAATCCGGGCAACGACACTATGTTTACCATACTATGGTATGGGTAAACATAATAAAACGAAAGTGTTAAAACAAACTTTGACCGATTGCAACGATATTTGGTATATGGGTCTAGGGTCATCTCTAGATGGGAACTGTCAAATTTGAATGATTTTTTTATGAAAAATATGGCTGCTGGCAGCCATCTTGGATTTTACTCTTTGCATCACTAAATCCTTTAACACACCCTGCAGAGCTTATCCCTCATCCGATCATCACAAACCTTCATATGGATCTTCAGTGTGGCCTCTCAAATTTTTCCCGAATTTTGTTAAAAAAAAAGAAGAAAAAAAGGGGCTGCCAGTATGTAAAAAAAAAAAGGGGCTGCCAGTATGTATGCATGTATGACCCAATAATTTAGCACACCTTACAGGTCACATTCTCATCCAATCATCACCAAACTTCATACGGATCTTCAAAGTGACCTCTAGATGGGAGCCTCCATTTTTTACCCAAATTTGTTTTAAAACAAACATGGCCATCAGCAGCCATCTTGGATTTCAAATGTCAATCCATCAGCATACTCCACAGCCCACATTTATTGGACAATTGTTTTGAAACTTTACAGTCTTGTTGGTAAATAAAAAGTAGGAATGCTTCTATAATCATGATACAGAACATTCATCAGATAAGATCAGGAAAACTTAGTAAAATAGTCATTTGAAGCAGTTTGGAGGGGGTGGGTCCTTATTCCAGAATCAGAAAAAATAAAAATTAGGGGGTGGTGGGTACTCAGAGGGTGGAAAAAATTTAAAAAACGCCTAGTGTCTGGATATTTTTTCCTGACCCCCCCCCCCCCAACCCCATTCTAAAACTATAATTAAAGTAATCTTTTTGACATCTTTTACAGTTATATAATATGCTTGATGTGGTCTTCATATAGCATAGATTCCTTCATGTGGTGTACTAGTTTAACAATTAAGTAGTTTTCCGTAAAAACTTTCCACCTCCTGACATAGCTCAGGCATGGAAACCCCTTAACAAGCAAAAAAAAAGTTAAAGTATTTAGCCCAAAGAAACTGATTGAAAAACTGGTCCATTTAGGTGAAACAACCTTTTTAACCTCCATAAATGGTTAAATAAATGATGACATACCTCAATCTCTCCTTTTCCCTTTGCAATCTTATTTTTTCCTCCCTTGTTCTCATTTCTATTAGCTTTTGTTTAGTTTTAGCCCTTTCCAGCTCCCTCTTTTGTCTTCTCTGATCTTCAAGCATCAGTTTCTCTCTGCGGCGGATCCGCTCTATTTCTCGTGCAGCCTTAAACAAGAATTTAAATCTGAAGACATCAATTTACCATTTTCTTGGAGATAGTTAATGCACCCAGGGCCGATAAGGTTCGGGGTGATTTATGTGGTTCTTTGATCCTGTCATCCGGCAGACGTTCCGGTTTTTCGGTACGATCCGTTCCGTATCGGCCGAACTTCAAGTCCGCATTTTACATCCGCCCAGAATGCTGCCTCCTTCCGGTGACTGAAAAAGCAATTCACTCTTGAATTATACGCATCGCGCTCCCTCCCTCCCCCCCCTTGGAGCTCCATGCCCCGCTTTGTTCGGCGGCCCGAGTGGCACGCCATATTCATTGTTCTGTGATGCCTGTTTTGTTTTGGGCCTAGGGCCCTGTGTGTTTGCATCTCGTTGCTGCTGTTTGTTTTCCCTTTCAGGTGCTGTGTCATCAGTGCCATTGATCCAGCTTTGGTGCGTCCTGCAGGGGTAACTTTGGTGTTACCCGCCCATACCACGGTGCTTAGCCATAGGGAGTTGGGCTGTCCAGTGGTCTCTACTGCCATTCCTGCGTCGCACTCGTTGGGCTTCTCCCTGGTGGCCGTGTGTGCTTATTGCTTAGGGCGCCTCATAGCAATTCTTGGGCGCCGGCTCCGAATCGTACCTTAGCTCGTCGGGCCATGCTCATGCCTGCGCTGTACAGCAGTATTTCTTCAGCGTTCTCTGCTTCGGCTTCTCGTCAGAGCGAAGGCTCTGCTTAATTGGTTTTCCATGCGTATGGGCTATCTGCAGGACAAGCTTATAATGTTACATTAAAGCTGAGATCATACCCCACTCATGTGTTGTCGTTTAAATATTCCATGCAGTAGTGGCAGGGCTGTCACTGGTGGGGGTAGTGTCTCTTGGATCTGAGTGATCACATAAAGACATATTATGTACTTGTTCGGGTGCGTGAAACTAATAAGTTAGTTTTCAGGCGCTATGCCAACTGAAGGAATGTAACATTCTACTAATATCGCCAAAAATCTGAAGCAAATCGACTTCATCACTCCATAGAAAACATCGTCTGAACTACGCTCAATTGTAAATATTTACTACTCGATTTGGGACGCATCTATCTGCGATAAACTAATGAAAATGATTTCACAATCGAGAGTCACTGCATTTAATTAATATATAAGAATGACAGTGTGTGTTGTCAATTTGGATATAATATTTGTAAAAATTACTACTTTTAACAAGATTTTATTCTCCATTTCTATTTTATCACCCTACCGGAGTGTTTCACATCACTTTAATTTTATTTCTGCAATTGCTTCCTTCAAGCTCAATATGATTTATCAAAAACCTCCCATTTGAAAAAAAAAATTTAAACCTAAAAGTGATCAAACTATCGATCCGATAGCCCAAAATAAAGTTCTCATCCAGAAACTTTCCCAATGGATGGACAGACACCAGCTATTTTAATACTCCACCAAATTTATTTTTTCTGAGAACAAAAAGGATAACTGTACTAAAGCAAGATGTTGCACCAGGCCTATCACAGGTGCTGGCATACCCACGCGGTGCCAAATTGAAACATAGGCAGAACAATACAATATGACATTTCATTGCAAGCTCTTTTAATGGTGAACATCCATACTAAAGTTCATCGAGATCCTGTATGTAACCAATTGCTGAGACAGAAACAATCATTTCCAGATAAACAAAGGATAACTTGAGAACCGAAAATGCGAATGTCATTGGCCCCTCTGTTGAAAGGCCTCCTGATAGCTAACCTCTATCCCAAAATTTAATTCATTTCCGATATCACAAGCAATGGCTGAGATATCTGTGTAGACTGACAGAAAACAATCTTTTCCAGATAAACAAAGGATAACTCTAGCATGGGAAATGTGAACATTGGGCCCTGTTTTGATAACAATCCTGGTGGCGAACCTCCATACAAAATTTCTTTCAGATTAGGGCCCTGCGAATCGGGGGATTTACAGTTGAACTGATTGTCGATTCAAATCATGGGTGGGATTTGCAAAGCAAATCGAAAATATGCATGAGCAAAACCTCGGTATCAAACTGCCAGTTACAGCCAACCTGTCTACATAATACCAGTATTGTGAACCTGGGTAATTTAGTGTCAGAAACCATGGGATAAAGACCAATTCAGCAGTAGTATTATGTCATAGCATGCTTCTGAATTGGTCTGTATCACATGGTATGTGTGCTGGAGCAAAATGCATGGGTATGCAATTATAAGAGTGTCGTATGGCTTCTTTGTGAGACACCATGAAAATTGATGTAGACGAAATCAAAGCCATTCACAGTATGTAGAAATACACGACAAGCTGATTCCAGTATATACACCCACCCGACCATTAACTTAAATGTATCAATGAAATAAGCAACCAAGACCAGACCTGTTACCCTCAAAAAATATTTTCCAGGAGATTGGTCACGATTTTCCGTGAGATTGGGGTCACCATCCGGGAGATTTTAAATAATTGAATTCCTTTTGCATTTTTGTAACTTCAATAAAGAAAAAAAATTAAACAATTTTTTTTATAATCTATCACACAGAAACATGCAAATTTGATAACAAATTAACAAAGTATTCCTCAGGAAAACAGTTACTGTGCAGTTTTACATTTTATTGTCTCATTTATAGAGAAAACATTGTAGGCCACGTATCAACAACCGTAAACTACTTTCGGTTTCATTTAGATCTCACGAGATTTCAACTGTCTTTAAAATCTAGAACATATGTTTCTTTTGAATTTTATAATACCATTTCACGAGACCACGAGTCCTTAAACTTTGAATCGTATCGTCAGCGTTTTGCTGGTCTTTCCACAGAATCAAAATTTCTAAAATATAATGTTTGGTCACCAATTTACCGAGACATATATAAATGCATATTCAATGGGCTTCCTATATATAGGGGTCATGCATAAAGCTCGTTTGTAATCCAATATGAAAACAATCTGACATAGTTAATATCAGTTATATAACATGAGGTTGCTCATCTCATTCCTCCTTTGTTAAAACATGTGGATGACAAACCATTTATTGCCAGACTAATTACCCGCGGCACATTGGCAGCTACTCCAAGCTATCATGGTATTATTGCGTAACAGCAGTGTCTGCACCGGACGCTAAACAATCGGACCCAGGTAGTCTCGCATATTCTCGCTTACTGCGTTATACTACAATGAAAACGAAAGTAACCTCTAATTTTTTTTATTTTTTTTGAGAAGATTGTTTCAAACCGTGAGATTAGGAGATGTCGCCTTGACACCGTGAGATGCATGGTGAATACGGGAGACTCACGGCGAATCCGGGAGAAGTAACAGGTCTGGCCAAGACTAATACAGTTTTAGCATAATAATCGTTGTACTTTTAGGAATCACCTCAGGCTAGTATAACAATAAAGGTGCAGTTTACCTTTATTTTGTCAAATGATAGCATGTCCTTTTCTTTCTTAGTTTCAATTTTCTTGCTACTAGCGCGAGGAGATGATGTCTTTTTTGCATCAGTCTTCACATCTTGAATTTGAAGAGAAGACATAAAATTATAACTCAGGTTGATATGCATGGTAACACAATAAATTATTTCAAACAATAAATTCTCCCAATTATATTTTGAAAATACTGCAAATTTTATAAGTTTAAAAATATTTTTAACAAACAAGACAGTTCCACGTACTTTGGTGATGATCGGATGAGGGAAGTGGACTGTAGGGTGTGCTAAAGGATTTAGTTATGCAAAGAGTAAAATCCGACACAGGCAAAATGGTTTCTCAGGAATTACTAGTACTGGCCCAATCACACTGAAATTTGGTAAGAGCACGTATCTTGGCTCTTCTGGTAACATGAGCTTGACCTGGAATCCACCAGACATATGGTTTTGAAGTCATATCCACATGGACAAAATGTGTGGTTTCTTGGGAACCACTTGGCCGATCGCACTGGTGTGGTCATGTATTTCCGGGTAACATGGGCTGGTTCACAACTCCACCACACGTCGCTTTTATTTATTTTTTCCTTATCAGAACAAAGTACCGCAACAATAATGCTCTTTAATATGTTTCAATTTTAATTTTGCCACACTTTGCCTGTGCACTGCCGGATACATCCGCTAGTCTCTTCTTATATATGGGGAGCCTCGCATATATAACAGAATGCATTAGCACAGGGTTTTCGCTAAATTTCAGGAAGCTCCAGTCATGGAAGGGTTAATAATTGAACTTATCTGGAAACCAAGTAACCCCAAGAGTTCCCCAACAATTCTAAACATGCCTATAAATTTTCAAAACAATTCTCCAATAAATATGGGCAGCAGGGTGTGCCGATGAATTTAAATGTGAAATCAGAAGATGGCTGCTGGTGGCCATGTTTATTAAAAAATCTAGAGGTCACCCCGAAGATCCATCTAAAGTTTGGCGATGATCGAATAAGGGATGTGGCCTGTAGTGTGTTTTGAAGGAAATGGATGCATGGAACAGTTGGGCTAATAATAGGTGGCCAGACCCCAAAATTTAACTTGACTTGTATTTTGTGGTAGTGAACCAACAAACCAAATTATATTTCATTTAGTTCAGTAGAACTAAAATTATCTACCAAAATAGGCTAAAACACATCAAAGTGAAGTAAATAAAAATAGATAATTGTCCACATGATTGAACCAATAACTTCACATTACACGGGATATGTTGGGCAGGTGTATTGCCATGCTTATAAATAATCATATCAGACTGTTTGGACGATGCCAATAACTTATATTTAGGTTGTTAAAACTGCATTTTACATTCAATATTACGGTTGTATTGTGTACGTTTATTAAAGCATGCATATAGCGCTTAGATACCAGAACATTTTTGTATGTTTTGACAATCGGTAAAAGCCGATGTTCAACTGCGAGGTACGATTAATATCCAATGGGCTGTTATCGGCCATGGGCCGATTCCGATTATTGGAACATCACTAACCCCAGCTAGTAAGTTATACATATGAATAAAAATTTAAATATTTACATTAAATTTGTTAAAAACCAGACACAAACACTAGCGAAAATGAACAGAAATTAAACATGGCTTTTTGTCATGTTTCCAATTTATCAGAAATAACACTGGAATTAATTTTTTCTAAAAGTGGGTCCATGAAGGTGCAGAAATCATCAGCACTGGTTTTCAACACATGCATATAGGTAATTCACTACAGAAATTCTCTAGTACCTGATTTATCATCTGGCTTTTTGTCATCTTTCTGTGGTGATTTTGTTGCTTCAGTCTTGGATTCATCCTTCTTTTCAGTTGGTTTTTCTTCATTTTTCTCTTCAGAAGTGACTTCCTTTTTGTCATCTTTTTTTGGATCCTTCTTTTCATCTCTCCTCGAATCTTTTCTAACGTCTCTCCGGTCACGACTTCTAACATCGCTTCTGCGCCGGTCACCATGAGAATCCCGCCTATCACCGTGACTATCACGTCTGTCACCTCTACTTTCCCTCCTTCTATCATCTTTGCGAGGACTGTCCTTTTTGGAACTATCTATATGGAAATATAAATAGTCCAGTGCATTTATGAAATGTGTGTTCCATTGTATGGAGTAAGCCAAAATTGCCTGTGTCACATAACTGGCATGATGAAATGCGATATTTGGGGTAATGTAACTTAATTTATTGATATCCAGATACCCTGTTTAAAACCTCTTTAAGTATACTAGGTTAAACACATTGTGAAGGAATTTCCCCAAAATTGGAGAAGATAATTATCTTATGGCACTATGAATCCTTAGTTTGGGGCATTTTTTTGGCCATTTTAAAAATCTGTATGCATAAATAGAAAAAAAACAATGAGTGCTTAATGTGTAAAAATCATTTGATCTTTCCTCCTAAAGCACATTAGTGTTGATAAAATAGCATTACATTGCTTATGGCAACAAATGTGACTTGATTTCACTTATTTTCAGGAAGCGGTCTCCAAATTTGAACGTTAACCCTTTGAACCCTGGCTCCCCACAACGATCGACGCCCTGACCCTGGGCTCCCAGGGGTATTTTGACTTATTGTAGACTGTGTTCAGGCGCATGGTGCTGTATCGTATGCATTCTCTTCTACCATATTGTTTACACCATTGGAAGGATTATTAAATTCTGAATTCAGCACATCACAATATATTTCAATATCTTAAATCCAGAAAAAGTTATAAAATATTGAAAACTTTATTGGATTTATTATAAAAACTATCAAAAAATGTTACGTAACGTCACAATCCAAACGTAAATACATAACGTCATATGGGCTTTTGCCAAAACAAACTCTGGGTGTTCTCAACCCACCAATAACTAAAATGCGCAGCATTGTGCGGTGTATTGGCTTATGCCATCTTAAAGACAAGATTCTGAGCTTTATTCTCGTGTAAATCTTATATGAATTATATAATTTAGCGGGAATTTCTTCACACATTGGGAGTTATGAATACCACAAGAATACGTCACAAAAGTTTCTACCTATAAATATATATTTTTAGATCTCTTCTGAGCCATATAAGGCGATATGACCTAACGCGAAACGAGAGGTAAGGCGATATGACCTAACGCGAAACGAGAGGTCGCGAGAAGCAATATGGCGGCGCCATAATTGCAGAAATGTGATAAAATGGAGACTGTATCCAGTTTTTAATCCGCTGATAATTCGTTATGCCAAACACAACCTCGATATTATTTGGACAGCTAAAACAATTATAATATGAATTTTCTGAAATACTATTTTATTTTTTTTAACATTGAGTATTTATCGAAATATAAAAAATAAAGTGCAACACTGCGACGCCGACGGTAGAACGAGATTATGTCATGGCCGGAAAACCGGCCAGTCGCGTATATATTCAATTACGTTCTGGCCGGAATACCGGCCAGCCGGGTTCAAAGGGTTTAAGGAAGTAGGTAAAATCACAAAAGGCAATCTTGTCACCAAAGTCTAGTTATTGGAGACAAAGTGTTGTTTTATTCCAGTTTGTATAGATCATTGTTCCATTATAAAACAGCTTAGTATTTTAGTGGGCATTTATTTATAATTTGATGGCCATGTTATATAAAAACACCCCCCAACATACCAAATCGCAATTTCACTGTCAAGTTATAATATAAGATTATAGCTCTGAAACCAAACATCAAAACAGAAAGAGGTAACTTTATATGAAAGAACAAAGTATACAGGAGCTGGTGATAGTAAAGTTTTATGTTTCAATATGCATGTTTCCTATTTTTTTCCCATATGTATTCCTTATTTTTCTGATGTTAAAATTTGGAGTATGTTTCCTGAAAAATGAGTGAAATCCAGTGACATTCATAAGCATATCCAATGAAATGATACTTTTTAAAAAGAATTTTTTTCTTTTTTTTCTTTTATGTTTCCAGTTTACAGCAACATGGTGGTGTATGTTCACCTGTGTTGTACAAAATACATTATTTCTAATTATTTTTTCCTAATTAACAGGGTACACATAGATAGCATCATAGCTATTTGGATACATATATACAAGGTTGCACATCAACAAGTTGAACCTTCCCAAGTGACAGAAGTAGAGGTGACAAAGAAAAATAAAGTTTTTATCTGGTAATTTATTAGTTATTTCATTGTTATAAAACTTGATATGTTTTGGTTTTTTATTGTATACATTGTACATACAGAAGATATCCCAGTCAAGTCCGACTAGTATTACACTTAATACATTAAATTTGTTACTAAAACCAAATCAAATAATCAGATTTAAGTCCAAAACATTGTTATTCAATAGGGGAGAATTTGTATACAAACAAAATACGTCATTTTCGCGCATGCGCGGTAGCCTGGTAGGCAGAAAATCGATACAAAATCACAACATTGCGATGGCGAACAACTCGGGTACACGGAAAATCAAGCGTTTCAACACTGTTCAAAAGTATTTTATCGACGATCATGGTATTGAAGCACAGAGGAGATACAAAGACAAGCTTTCCTACGACAAAGGAACGAAATGTTTACCGGACCTGTACGAATTAAGTGATGATTGGACACCAAACAAAGAAAAACTTCCACCGATCACGTATCCGGATATTTACCACTACCTTATCGATACTCCCAGAGTTTATACGAAAGAAGCACTCAGAGCTCATAAGTCTTTGGATGCCTGGAGGTAGGTAACTCATAACTTCGTAATATAAATACAACAAATGCGATATTTATTTTTTTTACCGGAGAAATTGCACTTGCATAATTTCGTGTGTTTACAAATTTAGGATAATTTTCGTTTACTTCATGTCGGAATTTTCTATGTCCTATTTTGCATACACATCGATTGAAATACACTAATACTTCGACAAATCCTATTCTTGTTTTCAAACATCATTACAAAACTAAAATAAATGGATTTTGTGTCAAATTATCTTTCAAATCCAATGTGATGGATCATCACATTTATTCACAGTGTTGACAAAATGTAGTTACATGTATGAATGTATGACATCACAGACCACTGATCTGTCATCTTATGTCTGACACTGAATAATCCACATTGAATATGGGTATTTGCATACCGTATCTCGCGGTGTAATATCTAATTACATGTCCATGTATTACCTCCTTTCCTGATGTTATTACATGTATTTGTCACATTTATTTTCCAGATTTGTGAAGAGCGGACATGTGAAGCAAATTCTTCAACATGATGTTTCACAGGAAAGCCCATACTGTTTCCTGAAAGCCGAAGTCATCCCCTCACAGAGAGTTGGCGATGATCCCCATATACCATGGATTTGTGTATCCAAAGCTGAAGGCTATATATTGTGTGCCCACTGCACATGCATGGCAGGGTGAGTCTTAGTGTCATTGTTTACACCTCGTGGTAGTGATACCGGGAACATGTATGTTGATATACGAACAAAACAACATATTTATAAAGATGGTTCATACTTATGAGTATCCGGTTTAGCCTACGGTACATGTATTCCTGTAAGCCATGCAAAGTCAGTCGAAATATTGTATGAAATATTAAAATTAAACGCTCTTTATTTTTCATAACATCTTGTGGGAAATGGAATAGACACCACATTGGCAGCTCATGTTTATTATCAACAATAATATAAGATAGGAACAATTATGAGAAACGCAAGATTACGATATAACAAATCACATCAAAGTACATATAAATAAAACAAACTGTAAGTCACACCAATTTAAGGTATGTGATATTATAAGTTCCATCTCCATTTATTAAGGCTTTTTTTCGGTTTCATTTTTTGTTTTTACCATTAAACATATATTTTGTATTAGATATTCCCAAACCATATATCAATGTTAAAGGGGGACTGTACTCCAAATTCAGTCATTTATGGGACCATCTCCTTTTATGCCCAGCAGAAAATATTCTCAGTCCATAAACTCATAAGAGCACATGAGTGTATTTTGCACTCATGCACAGGCTCAAATTCATTCACTGATTTCACACATTTTTATTTGTTTTAGGTTGGGAGAGGTATGCAGTCATGTAGCTGCAACCCTGTTTCAAGTTGAGACAGTTGTCAGATTGGGCTTAGCAGTGACATCAGCTACAAGCCAAGAGTGTGCCTGGAACCAGACATCAGACAGGGTTGTGGACTATGTGCCCTTATGTGAAATCCCTGACATATTCCAAGGCAAAAGGACAAAGGAAGTGCAACGTGTTGATCAGGATAATCCAGATATGCCTTCAAGTGAAATGATCCAAAAATTGAAGCTGATATGTCCAAATGCAGCTTATTTTTCAACAATTCCCAAGCTTAATGATGAGGACACTGACACAGCCTCAGAAACAGAGGACAGTGATAACTTACCGACAACATTGTTATCATTTTATGATGATACAATAGAGGATATCAGTAAAAATAGTTTGCAAGAGATTTGCCTAAGCACCTGGCAGTCTTACACAAACTCATTGACGCCGTCAAAAATTTCTTCCTTGGAAGAGACAACAAGGACACAGGCGATTTGTGAAAGATGGTATTCACACAGATCAGGGAGGATAACAGCATCTAGTGCGCATAATGTTATTACTCGCAGACACCACCGACCCCAATAATCTTGTGAAAAAAATAATGGGATACAGTTTGACCAGTTTAAAAAATATTGCTGCAGTTCAATATGGTGTAGACAACGAAGCTGTTGCTCGTAAACTTTATTCCAAACATATGCATTGTGATTTCAATATTCGGGCTTCGGGACTTGTAATTTCACATGATAAACCCTTTCTTGGTTGTTCTCCTGATGGAATAGCCAAATGTTCATGTTGTGGTCAGGCAGTTGTTGAAGTAAAGTGTTCGTATAAACACAAAGACCGTTTGATAGCAGATGCAGCGGCTGAAGACTCAACTTTCTGTTTGGACACCAACCTCCAATTGAAAACCAGCCACAAATATTATTCACAAATACAAACGCAAATGCTTGTGTGCGGTATTGATTTGTGTCACTTTATTGTGTATACAGATGAAGATATGATCATTAACATCATTCGGAAAGAGACGGCTTTCTGTGAAAGAATTTGTTCTAAAGGTGAAATGTTTTTCATGACATCGATCTTGCCGGAGTTAATTACAAATACACTGGGTAAAATTGAGCCGACAGAAGTTATGCAGAATGACAATGAACCAATGTGTTTATGTAGGCAGCCAAAAAGTGGTAAACTGATTAAGTGTGGCAGTGCAGATTGCCCCAACAGTTTGGTTTCATTGGTCATGCGTGTTTGTAAAGCGAAAACCAAGGAGTGCATGGCTTTGTCCACATTGTGCATAAATTGAACAGAAGTGTTGTTGTCATTGTGTGTTAAAATTAAAGGCTTTTTATTTTTAATCTTCAAGATTAAAAATATAGAGCGTTTAATTTATTATCCAAATAGAAATAAATGAAGAGCGTTTCATTTTAATCTTTAAAATCAGATTTTTTTTACTCTGATGCTGTGGTTAACCTATTTTACAAGCTTTTCGTGCATATTAGAAATAGCACAACATATTATAGCAACTGAATCTGCATGTGTCACCATGGTCATCCCCATTAAACTACTCGTAATTTTAAATTTTTTCATACGACCAATAGCTCTTTCCACATGAATTCTTACATTCGCAATCCTTCTCGTCAGTTCAACTTCACGTTGACTCAATTGTGATTTTCCCCTTGTGAAATATGGAATCAATAAATCTGCTCCATATGCAGCAATATCATCCTCAATCAGAAATCCCCTGTCTGCCAAAACCTGATCACCATGTGTTAGTTTTTGCAGAAACCCAGAGCGCTGGGTGATAACTTTGTCCGATGTTCTGCCTCCAAAAGCCCTCAACAAAAATGAAATGTTTCCTGTTGGCGATATGCCGATTAGAAATTTGACAGTGTTGTTGTGTTTGTAGTTCGACCATGTTGTTGCGCGGGCACGTAAGTTTCCTGGTCGTTCAATGAAGACTTCTGTACAATCGATTATGACTCGGCATCGACAATATGTATTTTTGAATACACTCGGTAGTGTGCGTAATGTAGATTCTTTATCAGGCCATGAAATTAAGAATAACAATTGTTTGGCTATAGCCGGAATACCCGAATTCATGAGTGTCGAAATGTGGCTCACTGAAACACTAAAGCGAATTGCAATGTCCTGGTTCAGAAGATTCAACTTCAGTTTCATTAAAATTAACAAAACTACTTCCTTATCGGACAAAACTTGTGATTTCGGCAGGAGGCTTGCGCACAACTCCACCACCCACAGAAATGCAGCATAAGATGGTAGCCCCGTGAAAAACGTTGTTTTCCCATCATCTTCCTCTATGGTCCTGGCACCAAATTTCAACTTCTTGTTTGTTTCCTCAAGCTGGTGCTTTTCCTCTTGCAGAATCAGGATCTCTCTCTTTAGCTGTTTATTTTCCGCCTTTAGGTCCATTATCTTCCTTAAGTAATTCTCATGAATACGTTGAATATTATCTGCAATAAAATTGAGGAATATGTTAGTAATTATTTATGTCATTATATAATATGTACCAGGTACAGTAATGCCCAAAGTAATTGACCATTTAACCACAGCAGAATTATGGGTAATTTGTCAGGATTCAGTCGGAAATATGGCTTGTTGCCATTCATCGGAAAGCCATATTTCCGACTAAATCCTGAAAATTTACCCATAATTCTGCTGTGGTTAAGTGGTCAATTACTTTGGGCATTACTGTATGTATAATATGCATTATCAATTCAAATGTTTGATTTGACATACTCAGTATGATACTGGTATCATCTGCATTATCACAATCATGTATATTTATTTGTAATTCATCAGAAAATGATTTTCTAATTATGATCATTGACTGAATATGATCACACATGTATATTTATATAAATCATAAAATCTAGTTTATGTTTAACACTTATTTCTTCAATTACTCCACAATTATTTCAGTTGATGTTCATCAAAATCAATTAAATATGCTGTTAACATTAAAATTCAAGCAATTATTATGGCAAATTATTCCCAGTTTATGCTCACCTTCAATGTTATTATCGGTGTTGTCATCTGCGACAGCATCAGTAGGTGTACCGGTATCAGTGCAAGATAAATCGAGAAGTGCAGTTGCAGCTAGATCTTCCCCCTCCTTCTGTTCTCGTGCTTCAACTCTCCTCCGTCTCCTCTCAGTCCGGCACAATTTTGTCTCGGGGGTTGTGATGCTCAATTTGTGATATCCCATGCTGAGTGATGGTACATAATCAGGATGTAATGGATCATCATTGCGGGTGCCTGAAATTATAGACATTTTAAATTTACATATATATGAAAGAGATTTCCAAGAATAAGGTACCGGTAATATGTGTAACCAGATACACAATCAACCCAACCCTTTGGGGCTCTAGTTGCAGAACATGCATTGATGAACTATTTATGACCACCTGGGCAATGTTTATTGCACATTTGTTATATAACTGCTGCCTTTTATGAGGGACACTATGTACCCATCAGGCATGATAGGTGTTAGGTTTCACCCATGCTATTATACCCACTGATAAAAATCTGCAATGTGAGAAATAGCACACACATGTAGCACTACATGTACACAAATCAAAAGTTTATTTTTGAAGATGCAATCAGATATAATCTGTTCACTTGAACAACATTTGAAAAATCTGAATAAAATTCAATCATAAATAAACCAACATTATACCTGTTATTTCCAATACCACACATCAAGTCACACTCAGAAGTATGTGCAACTCTGTAACTTTTGCTCCGCAAATTTGCATGGAAATCCCCATTCAAAATTGGTCACTTGTCGTCCCCTTTAATTATTATGCATTGGTAATTGTATGCACATGGCATATACCATTCACGTAGACATCATTCTATATGAAAATGGTATTAGTGGCTTCAGATTATCGTTCACATTCCATTAAAACGAATGTCAACATCCAATGTTATTAATTCGAAATTAGGCGACATTCATTTACGGCAAATTCGGAATGACCGTTTAATTAATTCTCGATATTGCATATAATTTTAAGTTTTGTATATTGTAACTTAATGGTGATGTTATAAGTTATTTAAAGCTTAATTTTTGTTTATATACGGTAGTTACCTGTTATGAAATGTTTTCCGCAAACACGGTCACCACTTCCAGGAATCCACGTCTTCGAAACATCATCCGATTTTAGTCTGCGAATAGCGTTTATCCAGCAACTTCGTCGAGGTTCTTCCGTCGGAATCCGATGATGACACATTAGATGTAGGATCATGTCTATTTGCACAATCCGCAACACAACATGATGTCGGCATTTCGAACTTAAACTAAAATAATTTTGACCGCACGCAAATGTAAACAAAGCATGTCTGGTAGTCTGCGGCCAATGTTTTGCCTACCAGTGCCAGACCCACGTGTTAGTGTGACGTCATCGAATTCTCTCCTATTTGGGGATAAACAAATAAAAACCTGCCAGCCAGAACATTATGGTCATAAAATATGGAAATAAAAACATACCTGGTAACTTTTGGCCCAAAAAAATAGATATCAAAACCTGCCTGGGCTGCCTGATTGCTTTGAAAAAATAGTGTCTGAGAAACAGATTATCAACTTTGTGTGCCTAAGGATTCACAAGGCCATAAGTTAATGGTCTTTTTTAATTCCCTCAGTGTGTTTAAACTAGCATATTTATGGGGTTGTAAAATGAAAGTGTCAAGGACACTTAGCTCAACTTGGAGAGGGGATAATTTTGAAGAGTGTTATGCATTGCAGTTAGAGATACGGTAAGCATTGGTAGTGGGTCATCATCCAAGATCCTTTTTTTTTTAAACCTTCCTTGTAATGTATTGAAAATTTCCACCCAAATCCATTGTGATCTGATAACCCCCGGACATTCATGCGAACAGACAAAATTTAAAAACCTAGTTTTATTTGATAAGGCACAAGAATAATCATTAAATTCTAAGTCTATGAAGTTATTATCGGGAAGAAAAATCTTGAAATTCTACGTCAACGAGGGTCATAACTTCAGTAAACTAGAAGTGATCCTAAACATGCCTGTAAAATTTCAAAATTCCAATAAATGTGGGCTGTAGAGTGTGCCAAACCTCAATGCGACTTATCCAAAGAGGCGATTTATCCAGCATCCTCTCTAAAGTATGATTGATCAAAATTATACAGGAAGAAATTTCATTTATTGGTGGAAATAGACACAAAGGATTTTTTTTTAATTTATTAATATTATGCGATATGCTGATAAGCGGATTAGAGTTTCAAAGTTAAGGTGATATTTAGCTGGTAACACAACATATAGACCTTGGCTACATGTGGCGTTGTCGTCGGTGATGAAATTTGGATTGGTTTGACTAATAAAGCAGAAATTTGTAACTGCATTCATATAAATATACTGGATTTAATATTCTACTTGATTATGTTTATCATTACACTGCATAGCAATTGCTTAAAACATTGATAAACTCACCCAATTTCATTGTGATTGCCACTGCCGGACAAATTGTTGAGAACCAACAGACTTACCTTTTGCTTGTTGTTTATATCAATCATTATAAAATATCATATATAAAACTTAATTAAATATTCACCATACCATAGAGTGGGGGGGGGGTTTGACATTCAGAACTACCATTTTTTCTATCTATTAAATAAAATGAATTTATATGAAGTTAAACAACATCAATGGTGTAACATAAATGTTTTCTTTTCTATATATTGACGTCATAAAAGATAGCAATGGCTGGGGTGGTGACATTAGTACTACATATATTGGGAAAAGTGTCAAAAATTGTTGAATAACAAATGGACAGACAGACGAAGAGTGTTGATTAACTCCATGGAAGAGCTGTCTCAGGTGAGCTATTAAACTGAGTTCAGCTATTTGGCTCATCCTTTATTAGACAGGGTGGCCCTATTTCAACAAATCTGAATCCCAATCAATCAGAACCATCCATGCAAAATACGTGCTGATAAATCCAACAACGGTCTGATGACATTGTCACAGCTGAGCTAAAACCATGACTCAATTCAAGTAAAGGAACAGTTGCTCATGGGGTTTCCTACCTTTACTGTCTTTATTTCCACTAGTTTTCCTGTCAGCCTCCGTTTTCTTAGAAGCAAGAACTGCAGCTTTTGTCTGTGAGCCCAAATCAGCCTTGGCCTAGAAATTGTAATAAACATAAATACTCAAATTCAGCTCAATATACATTATGACGGCAACAATATATTGAATATATAGCAATTCACATATACATATTTATATATACATGATATTCTTATATTTTTGAGGATAAATAAATGATTTACATCTGAAGTGAATTTTTTGTTGCCTAACATCTGAAGTGCACCATGATAAATTCCAGGTGAACGGTTAGCTGAACAGAAAACTGGATGAAATTTCAAATATGATGTGCTGATTTGCTTCTTCTTTCCAATATATATATTATTGGTATTGGTTTGGTATCTAGTTAATCAAAGAGAGCCTGTAAATTGTACAACAATATCAAATCCAAAGTCGATTTGTAAACCCTAATGTGGCTGCTCATGCTGACTGCTTATAGGATATTCCATTATATGGGACTGGTCTAGCAAATCGTTTTAAACTAAACTGGCATTATTTTGTTCATTGAGTAAATGATCCAATATGGTCAATAAACATATACTACCTTCTCTACGGAGATCATCTTGCCATGCAGTTCAGTGCGGTGAAGATGCTGAATACATTTAGCAGTTTCTTCAACAGACGACATAGTGATAAATCCATAACACTTAGCACCGGGACTTCTGGCATTAGTCACAACCTTGGCACCAACAACCTATCAATGAATGATTATGACACAATGTTCAGAAACGAACATATGCAAAGTATATTCCATTCCACACTAAACGTGTTTACCAGAATATCTTATTTGAAAATTAGCCCAGTATCAGGCGGCGTGGATAAGGTCGGTTCAACATGGAATTGTCCCTGGTAATATACAAGCTTGAATGAGAGGTGGATCAAATACCAAGGACCATAAAGATGTTGATGTGATAAATATGGATATGAATCATGAGAATGGTTGGGTGAAAAATGTTTGAGATATCACATTGGTTAGCAAGTGTCTATGGAATGGGATGACATTGTTAATATAAGACAATAAATAATAATGCCAAAATCTCATAACTTTAGGCAAGGCATGTGTTATAAACATTGACATGAAATATGAACACACAATAGCAGATAGCATATGTCTATGGGTCAGGTGGAAGTGATGAATATTGAATATTCTCAATCACCAACTGACAACACAAATAATTTTTTTAACTCATGCAATGAGACTCGAATAATGTGTGCTTTACAACCACCAGACAGCTACTGATTCATTAGTATAAAATGGTAGTTGTAATGGCATTATAATTCGCAAGTAACAAGAATTTGATCAAATTGGAATAGGACGCATGCCCCACGTTACAAATTGAATCATCATTAAAATTATATTAACAAGACCCAGACATATGTCAAGAGGTGATTAATTAATTTCCATGATAAAAACTGGGGCAGAAGGATCACTTTACAAACACATAAATTAAACAATACATTGCATGTTGTTTAATTTCTGCTGTGAAGACTGCCTTGTGTTCAATAAGATGTTTTACATCAAGCACAAAGTGAATAGGCATTATCTGGTACTCCATTCCTGTACATATATAAACTACATTTGTTTCAAGGGGTTTTTATTACTCATCATAAGAATAAATTGAGATAACAAGAGTTGAGCTGCAGCCAAGTGCATACCCCCATGTGGCATACAGACTAGCGTGGGCATACCTATAACGCATGACTGACAAAACCAGAAAGACGAAAAAATCAATATTTCCAGATAAACAAAGATGAATAACTCTAGAACAGAAAATCCCCCCAAAAAATAAAAAATTTAACACTCCTCTAAATGTCCTCATTGTGGTGAACATCCATACCAAATTTCATAGAGATCCGACAACCTGTGTTAAATATCTGTTCTGAGAGAAAAAAAATCAACATTTCCAGATAAACTCAAAACAAAACGATTGAACACTCCACTGAATGTCCTCATAGTGGTAAACATCCATATCAAATTTCACTGAGATCAGATAACGAGATATCTACTTAGACCGGTGGAGGATTGGACGTATATAATCCGGTAAACATATATTTCCTTCTGTCAATGGGGTAAAGTGAAGGATTGCTGTATATTAAAAACAGAACATGACTGATAATAAACTTCTGAGTTATTAATATAATGTATCACTGGGATGGATGAAAAGAGTTAAATATTTTCAAAACTAATCAATCGATCAATACCAAAGTCCATACAGGTGATGAAAGTCCCATGATGAACATAAGAGCTAGAATAACTATTTAACATACCTTCCCATATTTACTGAATAAAGTCTTCAAGTCTGTAGCTCGTGTGGAAGATGCCAAGCCACTGACCCATAAGTTCTTGCCTGTCGTTGCAGGCTTAGACTTATTATCTGAAAGTTGAAACAAAAGTTATATGAGAAGGGATAGGGCGATAATTTAATACGCATCAGGAGGTTACTGAACATAGTGTGAGAAAACTGAATATCATCCTATTTATCTTTCCTTGCCAAGCTAAATTTACAACTTAATAGCTAGAAAAATAATGGGAGAACAGAAATCTTTTGGAAAAATAAAATACAACGAGAGGCCGATCACGATCGGCAGATGTTAACCCATCCCTTGGCGATAAAAATTTACTATGATCAGAATCATAAATGAGAGTTTTGGTTTTGAATTATAGAGTATACTGTACATGTATGTACTATTATAGACAAATGTACATAACACAAATTATTGGAATGTATGGGTCACAGGCATTTATATAAGAGAATGCACTGGTACAGGATATGTAATGCTAAACCACCACACCACAGCCTTGGGTTAAATGTGAAACGTGTGAGCTGAACATGGAATAATATAGCAGAGCGTCAACAAATCTCAGGAATTGTTTATGTTGAACAATGACCTCTCTATTAAACCAATATTAAACAATTATAATGACCTCAGACCATCTGAAGATATAACTCTGCAGCACAGATGTCCAAGTCTACTGCTAATATCATGTGATGTTTATTGTTGAATCTTTATTTTAAATTAGATACCATAGCCTTCTTTATCAGATTATTTGCACATTGGCATAAGAGACATCAGAAAATGATATAGTCTTATCAAAGCTCCAAAGGAATGGCATGGAATTGGTGAATTTGATTTAATGTTGCTCCAAACAGATTTACCAGTACATAACACAAGATTTTGGACCGATTTAAACAAATTTGGTGTGGTAATTCGGGGTACCCTTGGCAGAGTTATAATGGTGTTAGTTTTTCAAATTTTCAAACTTAAAAAAATAATTGTTTTTAATTATAAAAAAAAAGGGACACATTGGGAATCTTTTTAATCAACTTGTATCATAATCATCAATATCTAAATGATAACAAGTGGTCAATCCGGACATCACAATAAGTGTACCATACTATGGTATAGGCACACATAAAAATCTAAATAAATTAATGAATCAATAGGGGCAAAGAGGGTGTCAAAATAAACCAATATAAAATGAGACATGGTATCAGACAGATGAAAGTATCAGGAATGTTGAGATGTGTTAATCTTTAACTACAGAAATCCATGCAAGTGAATGAGGAGAAACCTGGAGATATAACAGAAGAATTATTAATTTAAATTTCAAATGAGAACATCCCCAGAAATGAATAATAGACTATTCCAATTAAAACATTAGAACTGAATGGGACAGTCCATTGAATCATGATTGGGTTACACTTACAGCTTCACCACCATCATAGAGCTATGTTGTATATACAGTGGCTAAAAATAACTAATATTTCAATAAGAGATCACTACTGCAGTCTCTCATATTGCAGTTAAGCTGCATTATTGGTAGTTAATTGTAATCTACCTGGGTTATCAAAAACTCAAATCTGTTCAATTCTTAGTTGAAAAAGGGCCATAACTCTGGTATAACAAATCAGATCTAACCCATATTCGAACTTGATCTGTATTTTGAGTTGAGAAACTCACATACAAAATTTGGTTTCTATCAGTTGAAAAATTGTAGATTTATCGAAACATGCATGAATTCTATGTCAAAGGGCCATAACTCCATTAAAAAATATCGGATCAAACCCATATTCGAACTCGATATGTATTTTGGGCTGAGCAACTCGCCTACCAAATTTGGTTACGGTCAGATGATTTTTTGTTTAGTTATGGCAGCATGCATGAATTCTAAGTTGAAAAAGGGCCATAACTCTGTAACAAAATCTCGGATCAAACCCAAATTCGAACTCGATCTGTATTTTGGGCTGAGAAACCCATATACAAAATTTGGTTTCGATCGGATAGAAAATGTTTGAGTTATCGCATTACTCGTAAAGTGTCTACGGACAGACAGACGGACAGACGGACGAACGACGAGTGGTCAATCCGGGCAACGACACTATGTTTACCATACTATGGTATGGGTAAACATAAAAAGGATCTCCAACTGATGAAATAAATTTTCAAGAATAAAGGACTGGTATAACATGATTAGTAAAATACATGGCAACAAATATTTAGCCGAAAAAACTTTCATGGTAATTAAGGGGCATAACTCTTGCAATTCACAGGCTTATTTATGGTTCTGTGATGACCTGCCCCAGTGACAATGCCGACAATTCCCCTAATAAAACAAGATAAAATTCTAAATTACAAAATTATATAATCATATTTAACATACTCCTATCGCCACAAAAAGTGTCCACTTAACCTTGGTATGGTCGCATTGCCACCGCAGCCAAAACTCAACTTAACCACGGTTCCACCAGCTAACTGCAGTTGGGCTGCGGTGTAGTTGCGTTCGGCCGCAATGTACAAATTTTGACACTGCTGTAGAATGGCAAGTACACAGCGGTGACAGTCTACACTTGTTGTGGCTATAGGTGTACAAGTCATGGTATAAATAAAATATCAAATGACTCAAATGTATGTGCTCTGTACTATCACTGAGTTGTCACTAGGGTAGGTTGTCCCCATTAAAATATTTATATTTTCACCACAGAAATAGGTGAAAATGTCAATGACTCTTACTCAACTTGGAGAGGGGTAATGTAATACAATACAGTCAATGGTCCGATAAGGATTGAATTTGAAGTTTGGTATCAATTGGATAAAAAATGTTGGTTGCAGGGCATGCCAAAGTATTTAGTGATACAAAGAGCAGCCATGTTTTTGATCGGATATCGTTCAAATTCGATAGCTCCCATTTGGAGGTAACCCCAAAGGCCCAATCATGCCTGTAAATTTTCAGAACATTTCACCAATAATTGTGGCCGGCAGGGTGTGCTGATGGATTCAAATGTGAAATCCAAGATGGCCACTGGCGTCCCATGTTTTTCAAAGAAATTCGGAAAAATTTGATAGCTCCCATCTAGTGGCCACCAGTGTTCACGCTGGACCGAAAAAAACTTTAGCCAAAAGTTTAGCCAAATGAAAATTTTATTAGCCAAATGAACAAAACTTTAGTCAAATGTTTTTTGGCCAAATTAAAAAAAACTTTGGCCAAATTAAATCATCGTTTTCTGGTCGGTTCACAATTAATGACTAAAACGTAAAATCTAACAGACACAGGTAAAATACACAATAATTTAAATAATTTTTATGAACTAGAAGTATTTTTTATATATATCATTTATTAAATTTTGTTTTATATCAATATCTTTTTTTAAATCATTAAATATTTATCCTTGCGAAAATATCTAAGTGACATCTGGAAACTAATAACTTAATATTGTTACGCCGTTATCAAATTACAATCTGTCATAAAAGCATGCATATTATTTTGTCCGTATCGGTATTGACGACAAATAGCCACAAAATATATGTCGTGATTCATATTTGGCTGATTAAGCTATTGTCTTACACTTGGTGCTCATAAACCTCGACCGACATAAATACAATGTCATTATAAACATGCATTGTGTGGGAGTCCCGTGAGTGACCAGACAGACAATGGGGGATTAGGGCATTAAATGTAAAATAATAACTTTTTGCTGTTTCGTGCAGAATGACGTAATTTTTCTCCAGATTAAAACAGCCTGTTACGAACAAATTGCTTATATATATTGCCAAAATTTATGTTAGATTTGGAAATAAAAATATGTTTACTGTACACTAAATGTTAGAGCTTACCTTTTGCTGTTACGGAACGATATTTCATAAGCACGAAATTAATTAAATACTTTCGTCACCTAACTTCGTCTTGAATGTCGATCTATTGAGCGCTTTTATGAATTAGCTTTCCGACTCCATGCTTTCAGTCTCCATTTGGGGTTAAAAAAAAGTTTAGCCAAAAGTTTAGCCAAATGAAATTTTTATTAGCCAAATTCGAAAAAGATTAGCCATTGGCTAATTTGGCTACCGACAGCGTGAACACTGGTGGCCACCCAGAAAATCTTCCTTTTTTTTTTATCGAAAATCATTCCAAGTCCCATCTGGAGGTGATTTCAAACATGCATGCAAATTTTCAAAAACATTTAGCCCATAATTGTGGGCTGCAGGGAATGCCGATGGATTAAAATGTTATATCCAAGATGGCCACTGGCAGTCATGTTTTTAACGAATTTCAGAAGAAGAAAAAAAATTGATGGCTCCCACCAAGTCACCCCGAGGATCCATATTAAGTTTGTTAATGATTGGATGAGGGATATGGCCTGTAGGGTGTGCCAAATAAAATTGGTGACAGACCCACGAACCGCAGATCTAATGAAAGTGTCAATGACACTGTATCTCAACTTGGAAATGGGATCATGCCATGTATTACAGTCTATAGAGAGATAGGGAACTAGGTTTATATGCTTAAGTAACAAGAGGTTACCCTGAAGATGGATTAATCGGATGAAAAAGTTTGGCTGTAGGGAATGCCAAAGGATGATGAAATACTAAATAGAAAGAGTAAAATCTGAGATGGCTCACATATAGAGGTCACCCTGAAGATCCATATGAAGTTTGGTGATGATCGAATGATGGAGTTGGCTTCTTGGGTGCGCCGAAGGTTTTAGTTATACAAAGAGTAAAATCCAAGATGGCCCATGTTTTTCAATGAAATATGGAAAATATTTATGGCTACTATCTAGTGGTCACCCAAAAGATCCATATGAAGTTTGATGACGATAAGATGAGGGATGTGGTCTGTCGGGTGTGCCAAAGGGTTTGGTCATGCAAAGAGTAAACTCCAAGATGGGTGCCGGCAGCCTTGTCTTTCATCGAAAATCTTTCAAATTTGATAGCTCCTATCTAAGTGATTTAAAAAAAAAATTCCAATAAATGCAGGCTGCAGTGGATTCAAATTATATATCCAAAATGGCTGCCTCCGATGGCCATTTAAAAAAAAAAAAAAATCCGAAAAAAATTGATGACTCCCATCTAGAGGTCACCTGGAAATCCGTATGAAGTGGATGCATGAGGGATGTGGTCTGTCTGTCTGTAGGGTTTGGCAAAGGATTTATTCAAGCAAAGAATAAAACCCAAGATGGCTGCTGACAGCCATGTTTTTTAATGAATTTTGAAAAGGTCAACACGAAGAGATGAAGTATGGTGATGATAGGATGTGGTCTGTAGTGTGTGCCAAAGGATTTTGTCATGCAAAGAGTAAAATACAAGATGGCTACACGCGGCCATGTTTTTCATCCGAAATCATTCAAATTCTCATATCTAGAGGTGATACAAAACATGTCTGTCAATTTTCAAAACAACTCTCCAATAACTGTGGGCAGCAAAGGATTTAAATATGAATCAGAAATGGCTACTGGTGGTCATGTTTTTTAACAAATTTCGGAAAAAAATGATTGTTCCCATCTAGAGGTCACCCCAAATATCCATATGAAGTTTGGTGGCGACTGGATGAGAGAGTTACTTGTATGGTGTGCTAACAGAAATTGTTGACAGCAGGTGCACGGACGGATGCCAAGCCATGGCAATAGCTCAAGTTTTACAAAGTAAAGAGCTTAAAACTGTCAAAAGAACTTACAACACAATCTAAAGTGCATATCATATTTTTTGTAATGCCAATTCTCCATGTAAAATATTGTCTCCATTTTTACTTCAGACAACGTCGGCCATTTTGGATCATTGAAATATGTACCATATTATGGCATCAATGTACTGTCCCATCCTTATATTTAATTTTTAATATACATTTTTTATTTCAAAACAAGCACAACCATCAGCTATACATCTACAGAATGTTACCAGTCAGAAGCCAAATGTTAATGGACAGGGAAACAATAACACATCACAAGTTTATTCTATCATCTGTTTCCACAAATCTGAAATTCAGTCATGCAAGGACCCTCCATAAAAATACAGTTAACTGAACATGATGCTAACAGAGATGTTTCACAACATTTGTTAGGAGATAAAATGTTATGTCCCCTTTCTCCAGTCCACATCTAATTCTACCAGAAGTACGCATCTAAGATATACCAATCGCAGTCCTGAAAACCATCCACACAATTCTGAAGAAAATAGTTTACAGATTTGGTGATATGTGCAGGGATAGACGCACAAGTTTTCAGATGAGGAGTGATGATGAATCAAAGTGATCGACATGAGTAAAACTCTTTGTACAACAATGATTTCTATAATCCCTCATGTTCCGAAAGAGGGTTGCACAAGATGTCAGAATGGAGACGCCAGCCACTGATAAAAGCTTAGTTGAGCTAACAACTTTCAGAGATGAAGACCGTTTTTCTCACCTGTTTTAGAATCTTTTGAAGGAGCACTGCAAAAAAGAAAACATAAAAGAATGATTAAGGAAACTTGTTTTATCAACTAATAATAACAATTTATAAATTGGGGAAAGCAGATGAAATCTCATAGTGGCACAATCTATAATCACTGATTTAATTTACAAGGCAATTGTACGCATTTCATGGTGCATTGTCTATATTCAACGCATAAATAAACTAGAGGTGTGGCTGTCCCAATAGAACTAAGGATACCCCTCCCCACAACGCAAAAGTCGAAAAGGGGATAACTATAGTGAAAAATTTTGGATGGATCTCATAATTGCAGGTGCATATGATAGCCAAAATTGTGCCAAGTTTAAAAAATATTGACAAATAAATGAAGTATTAAATACAAGCTCAGACAAAACTACAGAGTTGCAAACAATTTTGAAGTTGAAAAAATGGGAATAATTCCAATATAAAAAGCCGGAAAAACCTCACAACCGCAGGTTCCCATGGTACTTTCCCATGGTACTAAATATCTGAGCCAAATTATTTTTTTTAATTTAAATTAAAATAAATAAGGAATGCACGCTCGGACAAAGTAGCATCAAAGGATGGACAGACAGATGGACTAGCCAATTCCAATATACCCCCACCATAACTTTGTTATGGGGGTATAATAATCATGTTGGAATCTCAGTCATGCTAAACTAAAATCTATCGAGTTTTAATCTCAGAAAGGTGCAGTGAGCTATCTAGACATTACTCAGAAGTGGAATAATAAGAGATGCTCCAGTTGCTTTCGCTGTTATAACTGTCAGTTTCAATGGCCAGCATTTGTGTTGATTTTGTGTTCAACCTACTCATGTCATATCGACAATCAGTTGAGAGGATAGCAGCCAAAAATAAAATCAACTGAAGGCCGAGTTTTAGCTAATAACTATGAAAAGCTTGATTATAAGTAATTAGTTATACAAAGATATGTTTAGAAGGTCAAAATCCTTAGTGAATTGACATTTATATAATTAATTGATTAACAGCATATTTGTATTATCTTATCCCCATAAGCTAAATAGTACATAATTTTGTCAAAATGATTGAACTGCTCATCAGATGTGGCAATAACAGTGACACTGCTTTGGAATTACTCATGAGCATTTTGGAACATGACAAAAGGCAAATATTGATGAATATATATCCTATAAGGTGTTATTCCCTAAATACTCGGAAAAAAATGACTGGAAACAGGAACAATGGACTGAAGTGTCCAAATCAAATCTTTCATCGCATTGTGGAATTCCTTCGCTTTCCAACGTAAACTGATCCCACTTGGCATTTAGCTTGTTTACCATCACCGCCTGATAGTGGGTGTATTCTTTGAGATTGATTATGATACATGTAATCATTCTCCCTTTTATCGGAGTAGTCAGCACATTGTTGTTCTTTCGATGTTAGCAGCTTCTGGTCATGTAGCTTATTCATCACATTCATAACAGGTGTACTTTTATCACAAAAAAATACAGAATGCATAAATATAGATATGAAATGTGTGGGAAATCTTGATGTGGCTCATGTAATCATGCCCAATCCCTTTTGGTTATTACATAATTCATAAGCTTCTATTCTCACCCTGTATGAAATTAAAAATATGAATCAAATTGCCTCGCAATGTGGATAAATCATGTATAAACCCAATCTGTGATAAAAGTCCTCCGAAGATCTGAATATCCAAGGTGAGTTCTTGTTTCAATAATGCACAATATAATCCAATCACAACCTCAAAATACTTTTACGCTGAAAAAAGTTTTAATTGCTTTTTGCCAAAGTTGTACCTCATTTTATAAATGGGATCCAAATATTAATATGATGTGCTGACTTCAATACGGTGTCTTGAAAGGTCTGTTCTCCACATCAGTGAATGAAGTTGAATTTTCTGGTGTCATCTTGAGAGATGTAAAATGCCTCCAAGAATGACAATACCTAAAGCATGCATTTGTTTCATCATAGTGCGGACATAAAACTAGCGTGTTTTATACAAACCAAACCAACCTCTTGGTACTTCTACTATCTTTTTTCTCGTCGCTAGCCTTATCTGTTGTCTTCGTCGATGATGCCTTAGGTGTGGTATCTGCAGCAGATCCAGATTTGTCTGCACTGGTTGCGCTATCTGGTTTGCTGTCTCCAGCCTCTTTTGATGCATTGCTGTTCAGGAGGTCAGCATCCAGGTCATTTTCTGTGTCCCCCACGTGAACATCTAATGCTCCATCCTCTGTGGTTGCTCCAACATTGCTAGCCTTTTTCACTGGAGTCTCACTTTTCTGTTGATCATTTTCTTCCAGTGATCCTTGTTCAGTTGTTCCTGTGGGTTCCTGATTCACAGTTTCAGGTTCTTCCACATCTGTTTGTTCTTCTTGTTCTTTTTGTGCTGGTTCTACGTCACCGGCTAGAGAAATTTCAATTTTAAATAATGTATAATGAGAAAGAAACATTTTCATAGCAATGGGATCTTGAAGAATGACCATTACCGGTACCATAAAAGGGGCAGGACAAGCATAAATCAAGATCTACATCCATTATTTCCCTGAAATTATGCTGAATGAATGATCAGATCATGGCAAGCGGCAACTTTATGCTGACTAATCAACTTTGAAGAACTCACAATCTTTCTTGATACTGTAATCCTTGAATGCGCAGAATTTGAAGGTAACAGATCCTTGTCCTTGAGCTTCTAATAACAATTCAATGATTGTTCATCCACAGCGAAGTTCTCTGTCCACTAAGTTCTGTGCATATGGGAAGTTCACAATGTGTTCTACTTCTTTGAACACATCAATGACAATAGTTTATGTTCTATTCTATAACTATGATCAGAATAACCATATTTGTGTATGCAGCAGACTGTCATAGCATCTTCTGCTGGAAGGTGTCAAAGTTCAAACACAGATCGATGATCTGAATATGAATAGCAGGTTTCCAGAATGAAATCAGTCTTTGAGCCCAACTGTATTGTCACAGCACATTTAATGAACCTTGAATCAGATTTATATGTTCCTTGATTTGCTGTTTCTCAAATGGCTTTTTCGAGGAATTTCTGCAATTAGCGCTCAGTAGCTCAGTCTCCAAAACTAAGTGTTCAACTTCTGGGTAAATTCTTCAGAACATCAAATCAGAAAGTTCCATTCATTGCTATTGACAAACTTGTAGTAGTGTTGTCTCTGCAACTTGATTTTAGAATGTAGTTCTTCATCATATGCCGATGCAACTAATGACCTAGTAAATCAGCACTTCAATGGTTTGATCAAGACATAGTACACCCAATCAAGGAATGTAGACCTTAACACTAATTCAAAGAAATTTAAGGCAAGTGAGTTTCCAAGTACTTTTCCCACAGATAAAATTAATCATTTAACTAATATTACTGAAAATTCCAGCCACAACGATCATACCATTTGAGAAAATACAACATCAGAAATAAGCAGAATTGAAAATATTTACTTCCTATTTCGGGACGAATTATCACTGATAAACAAGCAGCAATGAGAGTCGCTGCATATAATTCATATGTCAGCATTCTCCAAGTAGAGAGTTCCACATCACTTTAACTTTTTAGTGCCAGGGCCGACTAGATCGGCCCTAAAATAGTGCAGTTAGAATGCCAGGGACATGGAGAGTTCAGTTCACCTAGATTCACTAATAGACCTTGGCACAAGTCAGTTTTCTGTTGAAACTGTGTGATCAATCTCTAGTAGAAGAGCCCGAAGCCGCCATCACACGTCGCTGCCGCTAGCCATATTACAAACAAGCCGCCGCCAGCCATATTATAATTGATAATTGAAAGAGTGTTTTTAAAGAGCATTCCCCTAACCTTCCCCACACCCGGCTTCAGATTAAATATGATACTCAAATCGACACCACGCTTGCCTCCTGTGGTCGTGATTATATGCCAATAGCCATGTAATTATATGAACCCCGATTAGATATCTTTTGGTAGTCAAACATGTGCGTATTAGGTGAATATTGGCATACTCGCATGGACACGGCATGGTTGTTATATTATCAGAACACCCGGGCATCATGCTTTTATATAACTGAATGGGAGTATCCCTTCAGTATTGAAAGGGTTAAAGTATAAATTGTTTATTTCAACACGACTCAGTCTTGAGGAGCCATCGCTGGCATTTGTCAATATATGCATATAACCTGTAGAAGAGAATAGAAAATACGATATCAATACTATCGGATTCATCAGTCAATGGTGCATCCATATATCGTAAGATGCCAGTGATGATAGCAGTCTGAAGTCGACAGAGGTCCCAATGTAACTTATACCGATTAGATGGGAAACTACATTGTAACATCCAATCCAGTTCGTGTATTTTCGCCATAATGGAAAAGCCCAACACCAACAGAGTATGTGTGGTCTGGAATTCTACGGGTCCTCCACAGACACTAAAACAATCGTGGTCTTTAACTGGGGATTAGGAAATTTTGGGAAATGAAAATACCTTGAATTATAACATCTCAGCCGGCTGAGCCGCCATATTTCGTCAGCCGCGAAACGTCGCGCAGAGCTGGCTTAGCTAGCTAACAAGCCACGAAATTGGTTGAGCCAGCCGCGAAAACTATTTGTCGTGGCTTCGGGGTCTATCTAGTAGTATTTGACATGAGTGGACCAATGAGCAACCAGAAATCATGAGCCGCACTTAATGCCTCAACTATTATAGGACCGATCTGGTCGGCCCTGGCACTAAAAGAGTTAAGACAATTAAGGGTTTCCGTAAAATTAATTTTCAGCTACAAATTTGTTGAAGATTAACTACAAGACAACCAGTGTCATATTTATACAACTTGTACCTGTGTCTCCATCATTCAGAACACCATTTTGTTGTGGAGCAAATTCTTTCTCTTCATTTTCATTATTCTGAATCTGAAAGATTTAATACGACACTGGGTTATACTCCACATATGCAGGGTTTCCACCTGGGGGAATAGGGCCCTTATAGCTCTGGGGAAAGATCTCTGTCCATGCAACCAACTGCAAATATCTAATATTGGTGAAAAACAGCCCATGACTTAAGCCCTAAATCAGAAAATATACAGTAATATAAGTAGATTAATTCAAGGAATAACAAATAACTGTTTTTATTTTTGACAACTATAAGGTTTTCATGATAAATTCATATCAGGATAGCATCATAGCAACATGCTTTGACAAATGTAATTGAGACATAATGAGGCAGAATCATACACATGGTTTTTAGCGATGTATGTACACATCAATACCTTTCAGTAATAAGACAATAACTATCGATGTATCTCCTTGAAAAGTACTTTTTTCCATAAAATGGTCAACTTGTGGTCAACATGATCAATAAAAGATGATTACTTTTGGTTATTATTCACCTTTTAATTTATTTAGGTGACAAAGGCATTAATCTGTGTCAGAGCAGAAAAATGGGCCAGGGGAAAAAGATCCTCTAGCGGAAACCGAGGCATATGAGTAAATGAAACTAGAGGTGAGACACATTTCAATAGAATCAAATAAAGCATCGCGATGTTATGTTAAAAGCACCATGTGACCTTGACCTTTACAAACAACAATGCACACATGTCATTACACAATGTCACCCTTAATAGGTTAACCATCACGCCTTGTTTCTTTGAAATCACGTGATGTACACAACTACATAAATTACTGGGCAATTTGAGCACTGACACAAATTTACCAACACAGGGAGAGAAATACCTGGATGATTTTAACGGAAATGGGTCAATGATGCTATACAAATCATTTTGATGGCACCTTTGATCTTAACCCTTTACCCAACAGAAGGGCCCTGTGCCAATGCATTCTCTTATATAAGAGAATGCATTGGCTTAACACATTAAAAATTATAAAATTGTTAAAGAATGTAAGAAACGAGAGGCCGATCACGATCGGCAGATGTTTAACCCATACCTTGGCGATAGCGACTAGCCATAACTGATAATTTGTCAAAGATATGATCACAGGAATTAATCCATATATCAGTACCCAACTTGAAATCAAAAGCTCAAATAATTTGTCTTAAGAAAGGGTTAAAGTATTTGGGTTGGGGAGGAGTAGTTTTAAATCTCATAACTCTGTCCCTATTCACACAAGGACCTCTCACTGTGAGATCCAATGGTTTAGTGATTTCGGAAGACATGTTTAGGAGTTTAAGTTAACTCATTAGAAGCAAAAGTGATAAATCCCTATCTTTGCCACTTTTGACATGCCAGATATTCAAAATTTATTATTCACTTCTAAAGAGAAATTATAATTGCTTAGAACGACATATATGTAGGGGATTCCATCTCGTATTTAAATGGTACTTTAATTACCCCCCCACCCCTTCCCCCATTCTCCCCAGTTATTTGTTTATCAAATATGGACAGATATAAGATCAGATCTGACCTGTGTATTAAATAAGATTAAGTGTTTCATAACAGGGGTGTGTGGTTTTCAAAAATATATGTAGTTTATACAATTCAAAAGTATTATCTATATAATGTTATACAGACATAATATGATGGGGATGTTGGCCCCTATGACCACTAAATCGTTCATATAAAAGAAAGTAAGTTAGCCCTCATTTGAATGGTTTCACACATTACAATGTTTTACAAGTAGCTTGGGCACTAAAAGCCACAACCTTCAATGTTAATCTTCTAAGTGCTCTGTGGCCCCTAAAATTCAATCAACCATGAAAATGTGAACAAATGGGAAAATAAAGTTCCTGGAAATACTAACATCTACCATATTGATTTTCAAAACAAGTCATCACTTACAATAGTCATGTATATTTATCTGCCTGTTTCCCATTGCATAGATAAATCATATTGGCTATCAGCTGTTGTTTTAATTTCAAATTGAAAGCACGTGTCTGAAGGGTTAATATATTTTTCAAAAATCAATTAATCAGTCAATACCAAAATTGATAGAAGTGAATAGTGTGCAAAGATACCCAATAGATATTAAGAGATATGAGGAAGAGTCCATGTACATTATAGCATGTTGTCTATGGAAACCTTGGAAAGGGTTAATTATTTTTGAAGCAAATTAATGGAATTTAGAAGACACTTATATAGGTGAGGGGGGCCCTTATATCACCCTGTAATGAAATTTCAAGAATAGGAAAAACACCAGTCTTGTGCTGCCATTAATCAATTTGACAGTTAGAATAAACAAACAGCCAGCCACCAGTGTTGTTTATCTTGCTTGACCCACCAGAGCTCTGTATCATATGTCATCACTCATGTCATAACAGATTTCACTTGGAATGACAACATCTATAAAAATCCTCTCATATACTCTGGATGTTGGATGATCACATGGTAATTTATTGATATCATTATATTACATGAAACTATTGCAATAAAATCTTCATATATTCAAAACAGGATATCACACCTAATTAATCGTATAAAACTAAAATAAATGAAAATGTCAATTTTTTTTTATTATTTAATATTTTTTTTTATTGTTATTTAAAGTTCAAACAAAATTTAATATTTGTATATGCTAAATTTAGCAAGAAGCTAAATCTAAAAAAAAAATAATTTAAAAAAAAAAAAAAAAAAATTCGAAAAAGGGTCATATCTCCTTTCAAATTAATCGGATCAAACACATATTCGGACTCGATCTGTATTTTGGGCTGGGAAACTCACATACCAAATTTGGTTCCAATCAGATAAAAAATGATTGAGTTATGGCAGAATGCGTGAATTATAAGTTGAAAAAGGGCCATAACTCTGTAACAAAAACTCGGATCAAACCCAAATTCGAACTCGATCTGTATTTTTGGCTGAGAAACCCATATACAAAATTTGGTTTCGATCGGATAGAAAATATTTGAGTTATCGCATTACTCGTAAAGTGTCTACGGACAGACAGACAGACAGACGGACAGACAGACAGACAGACAGACAGACAGACAGACGGACGAACGACGAGTGGTCAATCCGGGCAACGACACTATGTTTACCATACTATGGTATGGGTAAACATAAAAATGTTTGAGTTATGGCAGAATGCGTGAATTCTAAGTTGAAAAAGGGCCATAACTCTGTAACAAAAACTCGGATCAAACCCAAATTCGAACTCGATCTGTATTATGGGCTGAGAAACCCATATACAAAATTTGGTTTCGATCGGATAGAAAATGTTTGAGTTATCGCATTACTCGTAAAGTGTCTACGGACAGACAGACAGACAGACAGACAGACAGACGGACGAACGACGAGTGGTCAATCCGGGCAACGACACTATGTTTACCATACTATGGTATGGGTAAACATAAAAATGGTAAAAAGTGTTAAAAAAAGATTTTTTTTAGGCCAATGCATTCTCTTATATATGCGAGGCGACCTATGGTCGACTCGCATATATAAAAGAATGCATTGGCACAGGGCATAACTGTAACTATCACAATGTGGTCAAGGAGCCGGTTCCAATGATATCCATATTTGTATGGTTCTATTGAGAGAGACCGAAGATATTTTAGGCTGTTGAAGCTTTATTTGGCCGGTTTTGGCCGGTTTGTTGGGTAAAGGGTTAACAGCAAGCAGTGTACTTTGGTATAGGATCAATGCTTCACAGAAGTTGGCCTCCCTAATTCAACATTGGCTTATTGGATGATCTCAAATGCTGGAAACATGAAATAACGGCATGTAAAGATCCACCTATATGAAACTATTCACCGAACTGAATGACTGATGAGTTGTGATGCAGAAAATTATAATAGCATGTGTCACTTGCAGTGCGTCATTTTACATGTTGTTATACAACTTCAAAGAAAACCATTAACCCCTGAATGACTCGATATACATTGAAAACAATGGTATCTTTTGCGAGGGGAATGTGACTGTATGCAGCAGAAGTTAGACATCATGAGAAAATCATTTGCACAACATGTTACATTCCAGTCACTTTAATTGCACTTCGCATGACATGCTATGACCGTAAAGTGTCGTGTATGCTCCGATTATAACGTGAACAAATATTCGAATATGATTTTTATATTCAAATACAAGCATTTACAAACGAAATTCATTTCAGCACTAACTGTTACAGATACCAAACCAAAGAACTTTGTATCAGGTTAATAATAAGCAAATAATGAATACTATTTGATACAAGATATTGCACCGGTGGTGCGGGCATACACCCACAGTGGCAAATTTGAACCGACAAAGTATTGGTGAGATATCTGCTTGGACAGGAAAAAAACCCCAACATATTCACATAAAAAACAATGATAAATAACTGTAGAATGATAAACATGAACAAAACAATTAAACCTCTATTGATTGCCATCATATTAGTGAACATCCATACTAAATTTTATTGATATCCGTCAACTGGTGGTGGAGATACGGACAAAAACCAACAATTTCAAATCTACAAAGATGAATAACTCTAGAATGAAAAATCTGAAAAAAAACGATGGAACACTCCATTGAATACCCTCATAGTAGTGAACATCCATACTCTCAGGTGCCAAATAAACGTGATGGCTGAATAAACATGCTGGCTTACATTTACCCCTAAAATTATTAATAGTGCTGGCATTTTCACTATATATATCATGACCAAATAATAGTGATGGCCAGCATATTCTTCCAAAATTAATAAGCATGCCAGCACGTTTATTTGGCACCCAAGAGTACCAAATTTCATTGAGATTCGTCAACCTGTGGTGGAGATATCTGCTCGGACAAACAAACAAAATCAACATTTCCAAATAAACAAAGACGAATAACTCTAAAACGGAAAATCTGGAAAAAACGATTGAACACTCCATTGAATGCCCTATTAGTAGTGAACATCCTTACAAAATTTCATTCTGATCCGACAACTTGTGTTTGAGATATCTGCCCAGACGGACGGATGGAAAAACGGAGGGACAGATGTTCAGATGGACGGACAGAAGGACGGATGAGGTCAATTCAGTATACCCCCATTCTCTTCGAGAGTGGAGTATAAAAATCTATAGATGATTAGAGCACTTGGCTAGTCACATTATTATTGACTTAATCATTGTATATTTGAAAGTTTCCATATCCCAGTTATTATATATTATTTTATATCAAACTCACGACAGTTTCATCTCCTTCCTCTTCCAACTCCTCTTCCTCAGCAGCTGTTTCAGTCTGAAATGATACAAAAAAAATTACTGTATAATTCTTAAACAAATGCAGTTCTACTCAACATGGTTTAATGTTATTTAAAAAATGGGATATTGAACGTTGTTAAAATAAAGTATAGGTGATCAATTAATTTTGTAATGTAAGACTAAGAATATATAAAAAGAGCAATACTATAACTCAATCCCATGCAATTAGAAATGGAAGTGTTGCTGAACTTGACAATTTCGCATAAATTTCAGGGTTAAAAGTCAATATAGACAAATGTCAAATAGTATGGTTGGGAACAAAAATGAATTGTATTTCCACACCTGTCCCAGAATGCCAAATTAAAGTCTCAAAAACTGTCACTGCACTAGGCATAAACTTCAGTTCTCACCTGCCGGATATCATAGATCTAAACTACACAAATAAGATTGAAGAAATCAGACAATCTATCAATAAATGGAAACACAGGTCATTGACGCCCCTTGGAAGAATTGTGGTAATTAAATCCCATCTTATCCCGAAACTGGTACACTTAATTTCAGCTCTGCCAAATCCCAACAAACAAGACAGTCAAAGACTGTGGGGTCGCTCACCAGACTGCAAAGACTGATAAGATTGGGACTCTGGAGACCACAACAGAACTTTTCATAATCACTTTAAAAGAAGTAGATCTAAACAGAATATGTGGCTATAGAGGCTTCATGTATGTAGATCAGTGAATATCTACCTTGAAATTACCAACTGTACACTACTGATCACCCCCCCCCCCCCTCCTCCAGCTCAACAACAGAGACCATGGAGTTAAATATGGAGTTATGTCCCTGGTCCCACCCACATTTGACCCAGTGGCCTCATTTGAACAAATCTGAACCCCAGTCACCCAAGGATCCTTCATACCAAATATGAACCCATTTGGCCTGATGGTATTTGAGATGTTTAAAATAATTACTATGAAGGGAAAGAGTTATGGTCCTGGCTTCGCAACTATTTGACCCAGTGACCTCATTTGAACAAATCTGAATGAGATTCACATAGGGAACATCCACACAAAATACGGTACCAGAGAAGATGTTCAAAGAATTGTTGACGGATGGACGGATTGACGGCGGACGAGGAGTGATGACTATAGCTTCACCGGAGACTTCGTCTCAGGTGAGCTAAAAAGCATGTCATTGGATTTAGAAACCCATACAATAAGTCAGTCTCAAGAATCCCAGCACTGTTAATATTATCCTGTAGCCCAAATGCAATTGAGGGAATTTCAAAATAAGACATTTCCCCTAACGATGAACATTCAATTGGTCATTTATTGAAACATTGACAAAACCTGGCTCAAAGTGAAAGTGATAATTTAATATATGGCTATCGGATATGTGTCTATGGAATGGGTTAATTTTAATCCCAAATCTATGCAAGTGAAAAGTGGATCACCATCAACATGGACATTGAATAGGAGAATGATCAAATAAAAAACATCTGAAGACTATATGATGTGTGGAGAGGGTTAATCATTTTCAATGACATCATATGATGGAACTAAGGAATATGTGGATTAATTTCTAAGATAAGACAACAGTGTCTCTGTAAACAATGCCTCTAAATAGCCATGTCTGTAAAATATCCCAACAAATGAACAATTCCTGTTTATTCTTGTAGAATAGGTGTGTTTAACTAATGTCATAAACCTGTTTCAACAGGTGGATTAACTTAATATTGCACAGAGAACAACTGGAATAAAGAGTCATCAATCACAGTTTGACAGATGGTAAACAGGTCTGCAAGCAAGCAGTCTTTAGCCAGTAGTATCAGGTGTCCATAGTGATAAATTATCTCATTCAATAATACAGCCAGCCTTCAGTGGTGTCATTTTCTCTTAAAAATTCATAGTACATGCAGGTGCATGGCAAACAGGTATGAATTATAAAGGGCCATAACTCTGTTAAAATATATCGGATCAAACCCATATTTGAACTTGATCTGTATTTAGGTGTCAAAAATTCATATTGGTGTCGATCAGATGAAAAATGTTTGATTATTCCTGGCTTGGATGAATTCTATATAAAACAAAGAGTGGAAAGGGTTAAATAAACAATACCAAAATCCATACAGATGAAGAACGTGCTAAGAACAATCTAGGTAAGAAATTGGGGATGTGATGTGTCTAAATAAAAAAAGTAAAGGTCAAAATGCAAAAATGTAATTTTTTGTTTTTTAGAGTTATGTCCCTGGCTCTGCCCTTATTTGAACAAATCTGAACCCCAGTCACCCACAATCCCTCCGTACCAAATATAAATTAAATCAGCCCAATGTTTCTTGAGAAGAAGTCATTCTAAGAATTACTATGAAGGAATAGAGTTATGGTAGAGAGTTCAGACAACGTAACGTCATACAACCGGCGAATACCGGAAAAATGACAAAAATGTTGCTTTTAAAATTAAATTTTCTTGGAAAAAATATCATTTTTCATAAAAACTGAAGAAATATTCTGAATCTTCAGAATAAAAACGGTGTATTGAACTATTTCTCTCCAATATTAGACACACGTATCCATTATTTTAATGACGTCCATTACTCCGCTCAAGAGAAAACATGCTAATTTAGCGGTTTTGTGGACCGTTTTTTCGTAAAAACATCGCATGCGTGTTGAATTTGGCATGAATTCCGATGGATTTCCGCTCCGATTGACCTTCCCAAATATAGAAACATATTTTGGGGAAGTCCCAAGGATTAATTTTACGAGTGCCGTTTCTAGAGTCCCATCCCACAGTTCGAATGATCAATAAAAGTTCGAAAACAAGTTCAAAAACACTACAAACTATCTTGAAAATAAAACTTCGGCACCCGGAATATGAATATTGAATGGATTTCCTATCTAACGGTATTCATCTTATTTATTTCCGTAAACGGTAAGTCCATCGGCCAGCCGTTTCTATGCGCCCATTCTCCCATTTTCGTGGCATTTCCACAAACACGATGTAATTGGTTGGTGTAACACAAGAAGGTGACATGTACATATACAGGGATGTGGGTATAGAGGGGGTGGTGGGAATCCAGAGATAATTCCCAGGACACCTTGTTCTCGCAGAGGATAATTATATTACAAATATGACATAACATTTTTTATCATTTTTTATTTCAATTGAATATGGACATGCAGATATAGGCTCTATTCAGATATGATATTTACATACTATATTCTTGAATTGCATTTAAAAGTATAATTTTGATTCAATCAATACTGTCCACTGTGAAATTGTGGAAATTTGGGCTTCTCGAGTTTGGGTACTTATGATCAAAACAGCCCTGGATATTTCCTGGGTGCGGTCCCAATGTTGGCAAAATTGTCGAATGTTGGAAATATTTGGTATTAGGGCTGGACGATATTAACGAAAATAAAAACCGCGATTTTTGGAAATTAAAACCGCGGTTAACGATATAATCGCGGTTTTTTTAAACATCAGATACTAGTAACTTAAACAGTTTCTCACTGTTCGCTAGAATCACATCATTGTCATTAATTTTGACAAGTTGACGTCAATAATAACATACACAACATTTCAACCAGTGACAACCTCATGCTCGATCGATATTCGGAATGAAAAGTAAATTCACCGGTTAAATTCCGCTATTCGGACAATTTATTTCCGGTGACTTGACAAATTCTGGTATATACCGATAATTAATAAAACCATTATCTAGTCTATGCCAAAACTAAAAGTGTTCTATACTATATAGTATCCTTTTCTAACTCGGTATATTCAACTATGTTGAGCAAATACATATGTTGTTCCCGATGACACTTGCGTCGCTTGACAAATGGAATATGGTTTACCGTCAAGACAAATTTTAGCGAAGTCCACACACACGTAGTACATAACTTTTGGAATTCGGCCAAACAAGGACACCATGTATTTTGGGCGGGTTTGAAGCCCTAATTCTATAATATTGGTTTTAACCAATCGCCGTGAGTGGTTCTTCTAGACGAGAAGGGGGCGGTATCTTCGCTCATTTACTATTTTGATTGACGGTGCATGTGCATCATTGAACTGAAGGAAGAGGCATGGAAAAACTGACATTCATATTGATCTATCACCAGATCAGTCGTCAATTCATTTGGTGAATTCTCTTGTAATAAAAAGTACGCAGGGAAGTCGGAGGGTTTGTGTAATATTGTGAGCACGTAAATTTTTTCCTTATTCATTTAGGGGGGGGGGGGGTTGTCGGAAAAAATTTGCATGTAATTTTTTTCCAAATATGTATTTTCAGACTCACAACTTCAATTTTCTCTCATTTTATAGAATATGGATTAACCTTAATATCCAAATCATATATACATGAGTAGTACAATCCACCTAAAACAATTTTGGATAACCACTGTCTTGGTTTACATGTGATATTGACCCCATTAACCCTCTTAATAATGCCGACTATGTCAGTGTCTACCAGTCGAATGCAGAATTCTACCCTGCGATCGCTTATCTGGCAAATTTTTACTGCAGAACTATCCCATGTATTAAACAATTTCTCCTCCAATGGTATCAGAAAACAGTTATATGCTGGTATCTCACTCATCTCATTTGGATCTTTTTCAAAGTCGAGGTAATGACTAGTTGTCATTTTTTAAAGTGCATACAAAGCGTTGAGGTCACCAATATACATGTTTGTACATGTCATGACATCACGAGGTACAATTCTGCGTTCTACTGGTAGACAATGACCATTTTAGTCATAATAATCTAAACTAAGTTACCAAGCACCTTCTCGTCAATTGTATGCTCCGGTGTTTTTTTCGGTTTCCGGTCAAACCGAGTTGTTGTCCGGCTGGGGTAGATTTGATTTTTCTTGGGGGGGGGGGGGGGCAAATGGTCAGTGGAAAAAAAACAGTTTTTGCTGGGTTTTTTTTTGGGGGGGGGGGGGGGGGGTGTACCCAAACCGAAGAAAACAGTTTTTTCCACCCTGTGTCTGCAGTTCCCCCACCCCCCCCCCTGCTTGGCACTGATAATTAGTACCATGGGAACCTGTGCACCTGCGATTATGATGTCTGTCCCGACTTTTTTGTGTGGAGTTATTCCCATTGTTCGACTTAGAACTTTTATTCCTACATTTTTCGGTCAATAGGTTTCAGATTAGGGTTAGGGTTGTGCACCTACAATGGGAACTGTTATTTTATTATTTAACTAAATGTTTACTGACATGTGAAGTTTCATGGATACATGGCTCTGGAGGCATTTGTAGCATTGATAACATTCGTGACATTATTATCTGATAGTTTACATGCCCCTTTCTGAATTCTATCTTCATATACCTTTAAATTGATACCTCACATGACAGGGGTTACAGGGTTATTTCCTTCAAAACTTCAGAATAATCGACAGACTAAATATTATGCTAATTAGCTACTAATTAATTCAATAATTTGCTAATTAATATTCAATAACAGTTAACTAAAATATTATGGTAGAAATGTCTCATCATTTGGGTGAAAATTATTTCCCCAATTTAAACAAAATAATCATGCCTATATTGTGAGATTAACTTTGCTCCATCTGTGGTAAAACCAAAGAAATTACTAATTTGCATAATAATGAGCATCATTATATGCTAATTAACCTAATTAGTATGCATAACTCATTCCGACAAATATAAAGCAGCACAACCTACCAGATGCATTCGGTGAGTTCTTCTCCAAGAAAATCAAAGATATACACTCTGAATTAGATTCATCCAACCTTGAATCAGATTACGACACCTTCATGGGAGAAACTTTCTGTGAATTTCAACCTGTCACCAGCGATCAACTGAGAAGAATAATTCTTTCATCACCACCCAAGTCATGCCAGTTAGATCCACTCCCAACTAGTCTTATTATCAAACACATTGATGTCATGATCGAACCACTGACAAAACTGATAAATTCATCTCTTAAGGAAGGACAAGTGCCACCAAGTTTTAAAGAAGCGTTAGTCATTCCACTGATAAAAAAGAAGTCTTTGGATCCAAACGTACTCAAGAACTTCCGCCCAGTTTCAAACCTGCAATTCATGTCAAAGATTTTGGAGAAGGCTGTTCTATTCCAACTGAAAAAGCACATTGACAACAATAACATGTGGGAGCCGTGTCAGTCCGCTTATCGCGTTGGACACAGCACCGAGACAGCTCTGATTCAAATTACATCAGATCTACTGACAGCCAGCGATAAGGGTCTAGTGTCTATTCTTTGTTTATTAGATCTGAGTGCAGCTTTCGACACTTTGGACCACAGGATTCTCCTGAAACAACTCGAAATTTCTTACGGCATCTCTGGCAATGTTTTGAAGTGGTTCGAGTCATATCTCACAAATCGTCAACAGACAATTCTCATCGGTAGTGAAAGTTCTGAACCCTACCCAATTGATTATGGTGTTCCACAGGGATCTGTTCTTGGACCTATTCTATATCTACTTTATACTAGGCCCATCGGTTCTCTTATTCGCTCCCAAGGAATTAATGTTCACGTGTATGCAGATGACACTCAATTATACCTCTCTGGTGATCAGAACGATGAAAGCAGTCTGGTTAGCAGAATCATAAATTGTATTCTAATAGTCAAAGACTGGATGACTTCGAACCGCCTCAAGCTAAATGACGACAAGACTGAAATCATCTGGATAGCAAAACCATCAATAGTAAACAACGTGCGTACCACAAAGCTAGAACTGGGTGATAGTTCCATCGTCTTCTCGAATAATGTGAAAAATCTGGGCGTCCATCTTTACCAGACTCTCTCCATGACGAAACAAATAGACTCTCTCTGTCAGTCCATATTTATTGAACTCCGCCGACTAGGACGAATTAGACAATACCTCACCACCGAAGCAGCGAAAAGACTGACAGTATCTTTTGTTCTGACAAGAATGGACTATTGCAATGCACTGTTGTTCCGAGCTCCAGACTACCAGCTTCGGCGAATACAGCGTCTGCAAGACTGTGCTGCAAGAATCGTGTTTAGGTTGAAGAAAGGCAATAGTCCAACCACCATGAGATCACAACTACATTGGCTGCCTATTCAGGATAGAATTTCTTTCAAAACTGCAACATTCGGATATAAACGTTTACAAAATTCAGAAACCGCCCCTACTTACATGAAAGAGCTCATTTCTCCTTATGTGCCAACAAGAAATGTTCGATCGAAGGATGCAGGCCTACTAACACCAAAAGGCGCCAACCTGAGAACTGTTGGAGATCGCGCATTTTGTGTTTCATGTCCGTTCACCTGGAATTCCTTACCACAACCCATCAGAGAATCGCCATCATTCGGAGAATTCAAATCAACACTGAAAACATATTTGTTCGAGCGGAGGTATCGAGACATTTTGAACCTTCAACGATGACATTCTGTACATTCTGTATATATCACTGCATTTTCTCTCTATATATTTGAACCAAATCATGTGAAGCGCCTAGGGCCCATCATCACGGGGATAGGCGCTATACAAGAACAATTATTATTATTATTATTAATAGATATTCAAGTTTTCGTACTTAATATCAAGCATATACAATGAACATCAACTATGTTAAGTTTCGTTGCTCTACCTTAAAAAATGTCCAAATTATGATTAATAAACTGAATTTTAAAGGGAAATAGCCTCCAAAAAGTGGTGCCATTATCCAGGTCAAACCACCTTGAAACCCATACAAATGTACATTGCCCAATGGCATGATTTTCACAAAAATGCGGCAATTTTTTGACACTTTATTGATCACACACCAAGTAATACTTCTCCTTTTGTCAAACTTTTGGTACCGAAATGATCAGAAATGTACACTCTTTTCCATGAAATATAATTCAATAAACAACATTACTATGACTGAACTCTCTAGTTATGGCCCTGGTTTCTCAACTAATCAACCTGGTGACCTCATTTGAACAAATCTGAATGTGAGTCACCTAAGGATCATCCACACCAAATATGAACCCATTCGGCCTTATAGTTCTGGAAAAGAAATCGTTCAAAGAATTACTATGAAGGAATAGAGTTGTGGCCCTACTTTCTGAACTAATTGACCTGATGACCTCATTTGAACAAATCTGAATGTGATTCACCTAGGGAACATCCACACCAAATATGAACCTGTTCCGTCTTACTGTTCTGGAGGAGAAGATGATTCTTGATGGACGCACGCACGACGAGTGATGACTAAAGCTCCACCGGAGACTTCGTCTCAGGTGAGCTAAAAAGTGTTAGGCGACCTAAATACACTACTATTCAAATTTGTCTGAGATGGGAAACGAGACAGAATAAAACGAACACAACTCTTTCAAAATTATGAAAATGGGGGCCTGCGAATGTTAAATATCTACTCCTTTGTAGATGCAATAAAAATAACTTGGATGAGAAGGTGTATCCCCAAATTTGCCCCATGGCTTCCACTTGCTCCAACATCGATATCTGAGGACCCATTATTCGCGGCGTACAGCTCCAAGTACATTTATAATTATGATAGATCAACTAAGAACCATTTCTGGGACGACGTTCTAACCGCCTGGCGGAAGTTTCTCGAAATTACTAATAAACAAGAGCCCATAGGCATTATGACAATCAACGAAGACACGATAAATGTGAATGAGTGGAGAGAGAAAGGGGTCATTTTTATTAACGATCTTTGCATAGCTGATGACCAATTTCATTCAGTTGAATAACTGAGATCGAATTTTGGTGTATCGACAAACTTTGTTACACTACTAGGACTTAGAAGACAAGTAATGGCTCTTTCTCGTGATTTAAATTTGCCTTTAAGAAAAATTCATGGCCCGATAATTCCCAACAATATTTCATTACTGATTCCGCTGGTTCCAATACCTAATAATAACTAGGATCATCGGAACGAATAAACTACTGAAAAACATGCGCATAGTAGCAGATGGATCATGCCAGAGATGTCATGCAAACTACGAAACTATTATTCACATTTTCTACGATTGTCCCATGGTAAAGTCTTTTTTAAAATATGTTGAAGCTTGTTTCGCAAAATCCGGTATATATATTTCCACATCAAAGGAAAGTTTGCTCCTACCACCCACAGCAGGCAACAAAAACAAAAATACCACATTGATCACACTATTGAAGTACTATATTTATAAAACAAAGTTCACCCCCGATGTCATGTCTTTAAAGTCACTAATTATGGAAATTAAGAATAGATGCAGAATTGAACGGATTATAGCTCTTAACAACGACCATATCCACGAATTTGTCTATGAGTGGTATCTAGTTATGATAGCAGTCAACGAAATGTAGTAATCATATGAATAGTGTACGAATGAGTCAATGTCTCCCGCTAGATTTTTGTTTGCATACAAAAAGAACACATGATACAGTGATAAGAGTAATACATTTATCTATCTATAAATTTATCTATCTATGTAACCGTACAATACTATTTACTTCAACTTAGTTCTTGATTTATTTTACTTCATGTCATTAGAGGCAACGCATGCGAATAATCCACAAAGTTAACTGTTAAAAGAGCATACCACATATACAAATTTATCGTGAAAACAAATGAGCACCCCACCCCTCCCCACCGACCACCCACCGAACCCCTTCTTTATATTTCTGATTGATATTATCATGTTAACACAAGATTGAACTCATGTTAGTTTGTACTGATGTTATCTACTTTCTTTTGTAATTCACGGTCTTGTTAAAAGAAGATTTTTTTTTTTGGTGGTCAAGCTAACAAAAATAATGTCAATTATATTGTCAGACTCAAATACAAATTGTTTTTCAAATTACCGGACCGCTTTGTGTCATACGGACATTGTTCGATGGTGAAATCATGGTACGAAAGCATACCAAATAGACCGAATTTGATATTAAAATTTAGAAAGAATTTGATATTAAAAGTTGAGTAATTATCAAAGATGTTATCTTTCTTTATATTCTTCCATCCATCCCATTTTAATACACTATGAGAAAAATTATCCATAATTTTTTTTTTTTTAAATGGCCTAAATTATCTAAACTCTGACCAAAGTAGGTGGACTAGAGGTACATTTAATCACTGAAAGTCAAAATTATATTTATGAAAATGTCCCAAGCAATCAGAAAATGAGTGGGTAATATAACAAACTAATTTTACAATGCTAAATGATGCAATTTAGCAACCAAATATTTTGCAAACCTTATCAGTTTGATCAGTTTGTGATTCATCCATTTCTTCTTCTTCATCAATAACACTCTCATCTTCTTCATCACCCTCCTATAATGAACAAAGAGGTTGTATCATGGTTTAACTTTTAGTTGTCTATCAACAAACTTAGAGTTAGATGAAATTGACATTAAACTGTAATTGTGTGACATGTTAGGATGTTCATACATACCAATATTGAAAAAAGAAATCTTCCTAAATTAATGTAGGGAGAATGGTGGGACAGTCCCATTGGGACTAAGGATACCACCACAGTGCAATTGGGCTACATTAGGTGTAGCCAAATTAACATATTTGTTTTTTGACAAAAAAAAACACAAGGAACACAAGCTCAAGGCAAAATTATGAATGATGCGAACAATTACTAAGTCGAAAAACGAGGATAACTCGTCTGACAAAAGTTGGACATAACTCATAATCGCAGGTGCATAGGTTCCTTTAGTACTAAATTTATGTGTAAAGTTTAAAAACAAATTTAAACAATTGATTCAAAAATGTAGGAATACAACAAGCTCGGACAAAATTGCGTCCACGGATGGCTAGACAGACAAGCTGATTCCACTATAGCACCCCATAAATTTGTTACAATGATTTTATCATGATGAAATGCTCTACTAAATAGAAAGGGCTGCAAGTGTAGACAAAATGAGTTGAACCCGGCAGGTTTTCAAACTATATTCATGTAGATCTATATAAAGTTAGGAGATTGAGTATACATATATGTACATCAAAGTTATGACAATGAAAATGTCAATGACACTGTAGCTCAACTTGGAGAGGGGATAATGGGGGTCAAATTGGAGAGCAGTATGAAGTTTGTGATCAATCTGATGGTTATTGGGTGTGACAAATGATTTAGTCATGTAAAGAGCAAAATACAAGATGGCTGCTGCCAGCTATGTTTTTCATGGAAAATCATTCAAATTGGATCTAGATGTGATCCTAAAAAAGCCTGAAAACTTTCAAAACATCTGAAAATGGAAGCTCTCTTGATCTCCAGGAAAGAAACGCCAGTATATCACCCACATCTGACCATGGGAACCGCAACAGTTATTGAGGTTGACAGCCATAAACATCTGGGACTTACTTTCGATAACATGGGCTCATGGGGTATCCACATCAGATCTATGCTCGATAAAGCATGGGGTCGAGTAAATTTAGTACATAAACATAGATATAGACTAAGCAGAATAACGCTTGAAAAAATACATTACACATTTATCCGACCAATACTGGAATATGCCTCCCCTGTGTGGGATAACTGCCCTGATTATCTTAGTGATGACATTGAAAAGGTACAGTACGAAATGGTCCGAATAGTAACAGGTGCAACCATCAGTACGAGTAATGTGCGCCTTTTATCAGAAACTGGCTGGGAACTCCTTTCTTCACGTCATAGAAAACACAAGCTATGCCAATTTTGTTTAAATGAAACGTGGAACTGCTCCATCAATTTTAAGAAATTATGTACGACCAATTCAGGCAAACAATTCCAGATATAACTTCAGATTTGAAAATATAAGACTACCCTCGAATATTAACTATGACTATTATATGGATTCGTTCTTACCATCTGCAATGACAATATACGTCCACCTGCCTATTTTTATCATAGTAAATTCCCGTAAATCTCATATCCTTCATACACGGTTAAGATTGAACTGCAGCCACCTGAGTTCTGACCTGACAGATAACCATGTAAAAATTTCTCCCTTCTGTTTATGTGGGGAACTTGAGACAACTTACCACTATCTCTTTGAATGTACATTTTATCAAGAGCCCAGTAGAGAACTATGACTCCCTACCCAATGTTGCCCTATCTGAGAATACTCTAATGCAGGGATCAAGGTAGCTTAGCCTTCGCAAAAACAAACAAATATTTAATGCAGTACAGACATATATCATGAGAACAAAAAGGTTTCCATGATTTGTACGGGTAACTAATTGCTTTGGATTCCAGCCACATTATGCGGCAGCACGACATTCTCCATTATATATGTAGTTCTAAATGTCTTCCGATAACGATTATTTTGTATGTTAATTACTCGTCACAATTTTGTATACTCGTGAAATGATTCCACATCAAGGATGCTGCGATATTCACAGTGAAAACCATTGAATAAGAATTGGCCATTGCGATAGACCCCTTCCCATGGAGCCTGACGCATGCATATTACTAGACGAGCATTATTTTTATCACGGAACAATTATTGAAAACTCCCCACCGCTGTCATCATTTCACGATTCATCTGTCCCCCCTCCTGTGTTTTACTTTCTCACCTCTCTCTCTCACCCTGTGCTTCTTACTATCCCTAACACTATCGTCTCCGTTTTTATCCCTAACTCAAACTTAGCCATATATTTCCATTTCTCCAAATAACATTATTTTAATCCTTTCCCGTCTGATCGATACCCCTCCCTCACTTATTGGGGAAGGGGCATGTCGCCAAAGAGGAGAAGACTTCATATAAGCACTCGGGCTTGTTGTCTGATCCTCATTTCCATACATTATCACTTCTATTTTGCATATTAATTTTGTATCATCTGTATATTATGTTATGTTGGATTTGGAAATAAAAATATGTTTACACTAAAACATTTGTTCAATAAATGTGCTACAAGGTGTGAGATGAATTCAAATGTAAAATTGAAGATGGCCACAACAACGATGGTAAGTCAAAAAATTTAAAGTTACAAAGTCGCGCTTTGATGGTCCAATACCATAGATGCCAAATGTCATCTTGGATCTCCTGATGTCCAGGAAACACAATCATGTACAGAGTTGTCGGAAAAGATCAATGCAATCAGCTTATCCCTGTGGCAATTTCATTTGACAACAAACAGTCCAGCAGTGAGCAATAAAATATTTCGAGCAGGGAGGTTTATTTGGAGGAAAGTAGAATCAGAGGAAACAAAGTGCATTATTTTATTATGGCATTGCTATTCACTTTGAGTGGAGGTGTAACATAAGAATAGAACAGATCATGAGCTCTGATTTATAGATCTTGATTAATATTGGTAATCCATACCTTATCTTTGTCTCTTATTCTTCTCTCTGCAAATATAGAAAATAATGAATGCAGTAGTAAAACTCCAGCTGATAATGGCATAAGGTACATGTAGATAGCCCAGGTTGGGTTTGCACGAGGGACATATCCAGGAATCGTTTGGGGGCACCTGTTTCTTTGTAGAAATGCCCCCAATATATAAGGGGATTGATCATATCTTGATTTTTGATTTTACCTCTGAAATCCGAATGCGGAAAACGATACCAACCAAACACATGTGCGGGAGATTTGCTTGATGGTCTGGTGTAGACTAGGGATCCTTTATAAGTTTAGATGTCTGGTCTACCAGGCCTTTAGATTTAGCCTAATTTGGGGACATTTAGGGAAACCGTAGAGAATTTTTTTGAAAAGTAAGCCTAAAATGGGGTCTATCTGGTTGGTTCTGAAGCATTCAGCACCCTTATATTTTCAATTGGCGACATTTAGGGAAACCGCGGGGGTTGGTTCGGGAGGGGGGGGTACCCACTTCTGACTATAGGGGGTCCGGGGGTTCCCCCCAAGGAGAATTTTTTTTAAAAGTAAGCCTAAAATAGGGTCTATCTGGTTTGTTCTGAAGCATTCAGCAAGTAATATTATCCTTATATTTTCAAGTTTTGTAAGTTACAATCTGATATTTATTGACCACTTTGGGAATATTGGATCATTTGACATCAACAAAGCCATTTTATAGAAGTATGGTGCTTGAAATTTCTCCAAGCAGTCCACCAACATACTGATTATGGGTATTGCCAATTAAAATTTAATTTAATGTGAACCTGAAGTTAGAAAGTTGATATGTTGTGGTCAAATGAAGCAATATAGTAATAGTATATACACACACAAACAGGTCATAAAAAGGGTGAAAATATTTAATGAAAATTTCAATCCAGAAAGTTCAAATAGGCTCATCAACAAACAGAAATATTATTAAGTTACAGTTGCCAAAACTGACTGTATATCTTATCTAAAAGTCATTACACAATTACTTAGATCAAGTTGATCATAAATAAACACTGCATGTGTTGAGCAACAGAATCAGTATTTCCTTTATTTTGAACTAATAACAAGTAACTACTGTAACTACTAAACTAGGCAAAACTGATGTTTTAAAGGGGTACTGGACACTAAATATTGCCATTTATTTTATGGGACCATCTCATTATACCCAACAAGATTTATACAGCCAACAAATGAATAAATTGAGCAATGAATGAGTGCCATATACACTCATGTGCTTTAAGAATAACTCATTTTCATTAAAATTATCTTGTTGTTTCCATTTTTTCAAAGAGCACCTGTATGAGTGTATTTTGCAATCATCCATGTTGCATACATTCTGTTGGATATAATATGAGATCGTCCCATAATGATAAATCATAAAAATTAAAATGCCCAAATTTAGTGTTCATAATGACTTCATTACCCTTTAATGTTTCACTGTAACTAATGTAACTTAATATGTCTGTTTTTGTTGAAGTCCTTGTCAAATATATTTATAATTTCATTGATGGATGTGTTGTCCAAAGGGAGTGGAAACATGCGTATTCTAATTAGTTTATCAAGAGTCTCATCTTTTGTCGATCCCTGATGTTTTCCCAGTAACAATTGCATTTGGCTGAAACCTCTCTCGGAAATGGCATTAGAGCAGGCCTTTATATTGGTCTAATTTGGGGATATCGGATCTGGCGTGCCGACCATGGTCGTCACGTCGTGAGAAATTTTTTAAATCTAAACCCGTGAAATGCAGTATCTTGGCTTCTAACAGGACATATATGGGTCAAAATCTCAAAAGTGCACATTTTGGGGTTCCATTTTGTGAAATTTAGAACATTCATAGGGAGAGTGTTTATTCATTTAATATGGAAGGCGAGTCCACAGGGGACATCCTACGTGTCTCAGCAGAGCTGGATTCAAGATCCTGTTGCCATAGCAACGCATTGTTTCTCTTTGGTGCTTTTCTGCTTGTCATTCCTGTTACTAACAAAATAGATCCAGTTAACTATCAAATACATACTATTGAAGCCCATATTATGACCACTGCATAAACAAAATTACCCAAACATTATATAAAGCATACAATGGAATACCCCAACATATAAATAACTTTTACATCATTCTAATGCTCATTCCATGTAAAACCCCAAAAAATATTGCTTGCTTCCTCCTGTAGATTCTAAAAAAATGATACCTCATTTATTAATGATATATTAGAATGTTTGCTGTGTCCAGACTAAACAACATGATCAGTATTGTTTTTGAACTATTTTTGTAGATATTTTTTGCAAAACTATATGTACATTGTAACAGGAATGACTTGCCGGTAACATGAATGATACAACGGTAACAGTAATGACACTCTAGATATCAGTATATGTATGTTTAATATATTCTAAGCAGCTAGCATTACACTACAGCAAGAATAGCAGAATTAATTTCATTAGACCATAAATAACAAATATGCTGATGAAGATTGATGGCGAAAATTTTGTTTCCAATGACAATATGCTACATGTAGTGGTGATAGGTGCAAGCAAGATTTTGTGTCCTATCCATTTAACCCAACCAATGCACCCACTTATTCGGTCCAAGTAATGTGCACAGCACCCAAACCGTTCCTGGAAAATATTTAACTTTGGCTATCCATCCAAACTTAGACAAATATACTACTAGTAGCCCACTTGTCCAGCTAAATGTTCTGAAGTTATGAAAATTAATGTTGAATGAACTTGCATCAATATCACGAGGTCCGTTCGCAATGCCACCCTTCCCTACCCCATATTAACCCACCTGCAAGATATAATGTAGGTACGAAAACTCGGGCAACACCCAATCTCAAGATTGCAACCCAACACAGATATCCTACCTGACAACGTAAATTGTGTACACACCACAACAGAAAATACAGGTTTGATAATGTTTGCTGTTCTTATTTTAGAAATCCTATCAACTGATATATGTTTGTCATTCCTGTTACTATTAGTCATATCTGTTACTTTTTATTGGTTCAAGTAACAGGGATGACAGCAACAGGAATGACATTTTTATTTTTGATGAGATTTTTCAGTTTGAAATAACCAGAGAGATAAATCCATTTTATTTTAGTTTTAAAGAACTTTTGTAAAGTAAACTAAAAAAATAAAGCGGATACTGATTTAATTATATTTTCTTGCTATATCGTGGTAACAGGAATGACACCGAATTAACATACTCCCTAAACGTAACAACTTAATCGCTTCAGCATCGAAAAACAGCTTCTTAAATGCATACATGTTTACTTTCACATACATTGCCATCATGTCCTATCACTTAGGCTCAAATAGCCATCTATGTCCGCATCCTCATAACTGCTAACTGCAGTTTTTGTTATATGGTAACAGGAACGACATAAAAAGTGTTACACGCAGAAACAGCTGAAATTCAGAAACACCTTTTACATACTGGATATAATTACACGTTCAGAATAATTATCTAGTTTTATGTATACTTTTTAGAGAAAATTATATCAATTACATTTGGTAGTTTAAAAAAAAATTGTACTCAAAGTTTGGAAATCCCATCTGTTACATGGCATTTTTACAGGTATTGCAATGTTTGGAAGGCTGGAGCAAGAATAATATAATGATTATAATAAAACGCGTGCATTTTAAAATCTCAATGTAACCTCAGCTATCAATAAAAATAGAAATATAACCACAGCTAAGCACTGTTTTAATTTTCTACCAATGATTAGGGGTGTTACGTAAAAATTGTCACTTTTGAGATTTTGACCCATATCTCACAATAGAATGAGATATATTTCCATCCTGTACTAGTTTAATTAAAGTTTTATTACATTTCTGAAAAAATTTCATCACTTTAATAAATCCTGCCCTTTTAAATAGATATGACATGATATATATCCAATTTTAGATTGTATATTTGTATATAAATTTTTTTTGCTTTTTCAAATTTTTGTTTTTTTAATTTGGGGACATCTCTTTAATTTGGGGACATCGTTAAACGCTGTGAAAGAGTAAAATCCAAGATGGCTGCTGGCGGCCATGTTTTTGGGCTGAATGAACCCAAAATTACTTGTTCCCATCCACATGTCAATATTAACATCCATGACAAATTTCATGATGATCAGACGAACAATGCGACCTGTGGCCCGCTGGTGGCCATGTTTTTTTGTCCGAATGACCCCAAAATGACTCGTTCCCATCTACATTCCAATTTCAACAGCCAATGAACAATTTCATGATGATCACACTAAAGGTACGACCTGTAGCCCGTGCTAAAGGATTTAGTCATACAAAGAGTAAAATCCAAGAGGGCTGCTGGCAGCCATGTTTTTTGCCCGAATGACCCAAAAATGACTCGTTCCCATCTACATGTCATTGTTAACATCCGTGACAAATTTTATTTTACAAAGTAAAGTTGAGCTAATAATCATGGCACCTCTACCATGAACCTCCTACAAGGGTCGGAGCATAATATGCGATTTATAATACTTACTTGCTTTTGTTCCACCACCGATTGATTTTTTTGGGGTCATTTCAGTTGTTTCAAACAAATGCTCATCAATGTCCAAGCCTTCATCTTCCAGTGCCTGAAATACAGGGAAGACAATGTGTTATTCAATGCTAAAAATGAACATAGATATTTCTTCCCCGGTCATTTTCACTTGTGACTGATGGGACAAGCTAGAAAATCTGCTTTTTGGACCCTTGTTATTTAAATTTGAGTGATGCTTCATATAATTATATATGTGTTTCTTAAAGAGTGTGAACCACTCTCTAACACTATTTATTACTGCTTCAATGAGGAAGTATAACATGGACAAATAGTTTGATTGTTTGTCATGTGACTGATGGGACACTGTTCGGACACGATTTTTGAGTACCCTCAAGCAAAGGAGCACTACATATAACAAATAATGTAACACTCATGTCTAATTGACTCAATATGTAACTATTGCATTTTGCTTCCCCCTAATATGGTTTATGTTTCCATGACCATGCCCATTCAAAACCATGGAGTGGTAGTTGGCGTGACTGATGGGACATTATTTTCGTGACTGATGGGACATGTATCAACTTCTGCATGTTTTGTTGCAGTATTCTGGACAGGAAGTCATTTGCTGACATTTAAACACCATAGTTTTGAATCTTGGCAACAATCACAATGAAAATTGAATTGAAACAGTCCTAATATAAAATAATGTATTCAGAACTAATATGCTAGGATTTCCGTTTGTGTTTGGCTGGAGATATTAAAGAACATGCTTTAATGTTGATTAGTATGTACATGTTGGGTTTATAGTTTAGAAGAACAAGACAGTCAATGACTGTGGAGATGCCCACCAGACTGTAAAGACTAGGAAGACTGGGACTCGGAAGACCATAAGAGTTAGTACTTGTCAAATTCACTTAAAAACAAGTAGTCCTAAAGAGGGACATTGCCTAGAGGGTCTCCGTTGAGCAGCGGGGTGTCCACCTTGAAATATGGTCCAGATCCCCCCACCCCACATAGTCCATAGTCTGCTCCCTCTCAACTGAAGCAAACACACTCCCAAGTTCGTAAAATTCCTTTGCACATGTTGGAATTTTACAACTAATACCTCAATCTTTCCTAACTGTGGCAAAGTTACAACCTGACATGCTCCCCTTTTTTAATGGTGGACCCCATTCAAACAAATTTTGATCCCAACTCTCCTGTATTTGTATCTGTATTTTTCCGGCGCAGGAGCCTCTCGGCTGTTGTCGTGTCGTTGCTACTACTCTGGTGTTTCTCCTGTTGTATTCCCCGAGCATGCGTAATCTTCTATACTGTTCCACTCCCTGATCGTTCTCACGAAGAATGAATGTTTATATTGTTCCGTGTTGGCTCTTATTGGTTCGAACGATCGTGAGTTGATACACTCTTGGCTCGAAATTATGTTATCACTTTTGTGGTCTGGAAACTTTTTTGCTCGAATTTTCCTTCCTTTCTTATCCATTAGTAAATCATGTGTGTGTATGGCTGGGATTATCCCCTCAACCACCTTGCCGAAGAGTTCTATTCTCTTCATCTTTCTGCGGATCTCTAGTGAGTCTAACCTTAGGCCATCAATCATGGTGGTTACTGCGCCTTTTTCCCGGTCTCTATAGTTGTTGGTGATGAATCTTGCCGCTCTTCTCTGCACTTTCTCTAACTTCTCTATTTCTCCTACTGCGGCGGGGTCCCATATTTCTGCTCCATATTCGAGTGATGTTATTACCATAGCTCTATATGCGGTCTCTCTGGATTTACTGTCCGCTCTTCGTAAGTTTCTGCGTAGGAAGCCTAAGGTGCTATTGGCCCTTCCAGTGATCTTGGATATGTGCGTTGACCATTTTAGGTCGTCTGTGATGGTCAGTCCAAGGTAGACGCTTTGTTTGACTGATTGCAGAATTTGATGGTCAAGCTGGTAGATGAACGATGTTTTGTTCTTGTCCTTGTTCTTCATGGACATTATGGAGCATTTTCCAGCATTGAATCTCATCCCCCAGGTTTTCGCCCATTCTTCCAGTGATGTCAGATCCCGTTGTAGTTGGATGTGGTCTTGGTGGTCATTTATCTGGCGGTATAGTATGCAGTCATCAGCAAAGAGTCTTACTTCTGATTTGACTGGTTATGGAAGGTCGTTGATGTGGCAGAGGAATAGTAGGGGTCCTAGTACTGTACCTTGGGGTACTCCCGATTCCACTGGAACACTTTTGGATGATTCTCCTTCCAACACTACTCTCATATGCCTTTTTGTTAGGAAGCTTGTCAGCCAGGTGTGTATTTGTCCTGTGATTCCGTATGACTTCAGTTTGTATAGCAGACTCTGGTGTGGTACCGTGTCAAATGCTTTGGAAAAGTCGAGGATTGCCATGTCAGTTTGCTTCTCCGAGTCAAAGGACGATAGTAGATCTTGTGTGGTGTTTACAAGCTGGGTTACACATGAGTGGCCAGATCTAAATCCGTGGTTTCTATCAGTCAGTAGGTTGCAGAGTTCCAGGTGGTCGCGGATATGTCTACACAGGACGTGCTCTAGTAGCTTACAGCATGTTGAAGTGAGTGATACTGGTCTGTAGTTGGATGGTTGGTGAACGTCTCCATAGGCCATATACACCAAATGCCATTTCTTGATTGGTCGAACCCATTTTAACAAATCTGTAACCCAGTCCCAAGTAACACAAGGACCCTTCATACTGGTTACTACATATAGGCTAAATAAATAGGACTGATGGCTCTTGAGGAGCGCCATTTTTAGAATTACTTTGGGGGAAGAGTTATGTCCCTTGTCGCACCCCTATTTGACCTGGAGAACCCATTTCAACAAATCTGAACCCAGTCACCCAAGGACTCTCTATACCAAAATGTATACCAAATATGCCAAATGGTTCTTGAGAAGATGTTTTAACGAGAGGCCGATCACGATCGGCAGATGTTAACCCATCCCTTGGCGATAAAAATTTAATATGATCGGATAAATGAGAGTTTTGGTGTTGAATTATAGAGTATACTGTTATGTACTATTATAGACAAATGTACATAACACAAATTATTGGAATTTATGGGTCACTGGCATTTATATAAGAGAATGCACTGGTACAGGATCTGTAATGCTAAACCGCCACAGCCAGCAAGTCCGTGGGTTAAATGTGTAGGTGTGCCCTGGACATGGAATACTTGGGTTAAGAGAGTCCAATTTAAGTTTACAATAATAATGTGTCCTAGTATACAGATAAGCAACCTCACCACTGACCCATTAATATCAATTATATAGCACAGCTATCAAAAAATCACAGGAATTGTTTATGTTGAACGCTGACCTCTATTAAACCAATAACAATTATAATGATATCAGACCATCTGAAGATATAACTCTGCAGCACAGATGTCCAAGTCTACTGTTAATATCATGTGATATTTATTGTTGAATCTTTATTTTAAATTAGATACCACAGGCTTCTTTATCAGATTATTTGCACATTGGCATAAGAGACATCAGAAAATAATATAGCTTTATCAATAGCTACTAGTAAGTAGTCCAAATGACCGATTTAATCAAATTTGGTGTGGTGATTCGGGGTACCCTTGGCAGAGTTATAATGGTTATAATTGTTTTTAATTATTTAAAAAAATTAAAGGGACACATTGGAAATCTTTTTAAAACTTGTATCATAATCATCAATATCTAAATGAAAACAAATGACAATGTCAATGACATTTTTTTAATTATTATTATAAAAGTTAAAAATATTTTTTTGTTTAAATCGATTTTTTTTTCAATTTTTTCTTCGAAAAAGGGTCATAACTCCTTTAAAATAAATCGGATCAAACCCATATTCGAACTAGATCTGTATTTTGGGCTGTGAAACTCACATACCAAATTTGGTTCCAATCAGATAAAAAATGTTTGAGTTATGGCAGAATGTGTGAATTTTAAGTAGAAAAAGGGCCATAACTCTGTAACAAAAACTCGGATCAAACCCAAATTCGAACTCGATCTGTATTTTGGGTTGATATACCCATATACAAAATTTGCTTCTGATTGGATAGAAAATGTTTGAGTTATCGCATTACACGTGAAGTGTCTACGGACGGACAGACGGACGGACAGACGGACGGACGGACGGACGAACGACGAGTGGTCAATTCGGACAACGACACTATGTTTACCATACATGGTATGGGTAAACATAAAAATAACTGATGAGGGAAAGAATTATGTCATTGGCTCTGACCAATTCTGAATCCTAGTCACCCATACCAAATATAAGCTGAATAGGCCTGATGGTTCTTGATAGGAAGACATTTTAAGAATTACAATGGATGGACAAGTTACGTCCCTGGCTCCGCCCTTATTTGAACAGGTGACCTCATTTTAACACATCAGTATCCCTGTCACCCAAGAACCTTCCATACCAATTATAAGCTAAATAGCCCCATGATTCTTGAGAAGATGTTTTAAGAATTACTATGGATGGAAAGAGTTAGGTCCCTAGATTCTTGAGAAGATGTTTTAAGAATTACTATGGATGGAAAGAGTTAGGTCCCTAGCTATGCCACTTTTTTGACCATTTGAACAGAACTGAATCCCAGCCACTTAGGGACCATCCACACAAAATATGTCAATTCTTCATCTCAGGTAAGCTAAGAAAAATGCCTCCTTTCTCATCCAGTTTCCCATATGTAATCCCCTGAGAAAACACGTATATAGTTTTACTGGCCTAACTGTCAGATTCATCATTCACACTTGGCCTTGGGAGTGGAGTTTGTTATCATAAGCATGGTCATTTATATACAAACTCTCTAACAGGCAGAGAAATTTAGGCTATTAATCAAAGCTGTCATTCCAAACAGATTTTGTTAACACTGCCATTTAATTTATTACTTTATAATCAATGTGAATTCTATATGGTGTTAAGTAAACATTCTGTGATTGCAGGCACCTTCCTCATCTCATAGAGCTCTGAGTTTCTGCTGTTTGCATGTTCTTGATTTTAGACTGATTTAAACCAAATTTGGTTGAGTCACCCTGGTGGATGTTATAATGGTGTTATTTTTTTTTTTAATTGAGAAAGAAATTAATCTCAATTAAAATAAAACAAATTATAAAAAAAAAATCACATTTTTTGGGGTTTTTTTGTTTTGTTTGAGTTTTGTTTTTGTTTTGTTAATTTAAACAACGAGTTCAATGTAAAAAAAATGTTTTTAAGAGTTGTGTCCCTGGCCCACCCACATTTGACCCAGTGGCCTCATTTGAACAAATCTGAACCCCAGTCACCCAAGAATCCTTCATACCAAATATGAACCCATTTGGCCTGATGATATTTGAGAAGACGATGTTTAAAAGAATTACTATGGAGGGAAAGAGTTATGGCCCTGGATTGGCAACTATTTGACCCAGTGACCTCATTTGAACAAATCTGAATGTGAGTCACCTAGGGAACATCCACACCAAATATAAACTCATTCGGTCTCATGGTTCCAGAGGAGAAGATGTTTAAAGAATTGTTGATGGACGGATGGTACAACAGACAGATGGACAGACGACGGACGAGAAGTGATGACTATAGCTCCACCGGAGACTTCGTCTCAGGTGAGCTAAAAAGCATCTGTACACAATGATGGCATCAGCTGATACAGATGAAAATTGGCGATAAATTGGTGCCGGTACATAGATAGTTAAGAGTCTGAGTAATATAAATATTTGAAGAAATTCTCACCATCTTTGCGACTGCTGTTTGTTAGCATTTATATTGTTATTATATTCCTTTTTGGAAAAAAGGTCCTATTATGTAATCAGTATGTCCGCCCATCTGTCCATTGACATTTTTTGGTTCCAATCGATAACTCTAGTTTGGATTATTTTATCTGAACCAAAGTTGGTATGTGTATTTCCCAGCTAAAAATACAGCCCATTATACAGACCAAGTTCGAATATGGGTTCCATCCAATTATTTTTACATGAATTACAGCCCTTTTTCTAAATGAGTTACAGCCATTTTTAGACTTAGAATTTGACCGCATTTTGACATTTAAATTATGGATATACAGTAAAACCTCCTCAAACCGAACACCCTTCGGACCAGCCCTTCTGTTCGGATTAGAGAGGTGTTCGGTTTATAGAAAATAGCCCTACGACCGGAATATATTGACGTCGTTGTCGAAGCACAACCGATTCATTATTGATTAATTAAAATTTATTCAATAAAGTACAGAATCAAATATAAATAACAATAGATAAAACATCGTGTTATAATAAGAATTAAAAACATTGTTTATTAAGACATAAAACATGTATAGATAAGACAAGAAACATGGAAACATTAAATGTTACGGTGATTGAAAATGTCGCTTAAAAATGTCGCATCGTTTGTATAGTAGATTCGTACTCTTGAATAATCGTACCGATTAATTAGCAGTGTTTTGTTCCGCGACCACTTTGCATCGGATTATAACAACAGGTGTCTGATTAGATAACTGAGTGCTTATATTTAACACGTTGAGTGAACAATGGTGACTTCACGGAGATTACAGCACTGACATTTTGTTTTCACATCAATCATTGTGCTGAATTGGACTCATTGTTTTTACGACCACTATCAAAACTAAACACTAATTAGCTAGACGTACACAATGGTAGTGTATTGTCACCAGTACAGTTTTAATCAACATGTCAGAACGAATGAGCCATCATGAAAATGGCCACCCCGAGTTGAATGTATAGACTAGAAATTTAAACTTATAATGGATTCCCAGTCTATACACTTTCCGCGTTCGGATTTCGGAGGTAAAAATTAATGTATTCGTTCACTTTTGGACTAGAAAACCCGTCCGATATTCGGAATAGAGAGTTTCCGGATTACAGAGGTAATTTCTAGTGACAATGCACTTGGGTGAATTCGGTACCGGACAATTTGGTCGGTATGGAGAGGGATTCGGTTTATAGAGGTTCCGGTTTGGAGAGGTTTTACTGTATTAGACATTTTTTGTAAGGTCAAATTATTTATTTTATTTTGCAGTACAATTCAAAGTGTTGGAATCTGTTGAGATGGGGACCCTCTGTTCGGATTGAGTACCTTTAAGCAACAGGTATTAACAAAGAAATACATTCCCCGCGTTATTTTTTCGACTTTATAAGATTCCCTGTCAAAACTTTAAAAAGTTCCCGGGTTTTGTACTGGTGGAATATGATCTCCATGGGCGTCAGCCAGAGTAGAGATTCATAGCATGATCTACGGTGGAATTGGAATATGATCTACAGGCGGTAGCCAGACTGCCCAGAGTAGAGATTAATGGCACGATCTACAGAAATGCCCTAATTAATTTGACTTCTTAACCACAGCAGAATTACGGGTAACTTTTCAGGATTTAGTCGGAAATATGGCTTGTTGCCATTCATCGGAAAGCTCTCAGCAGGGTTTAGTCAGAAATATGGCTTGTTGCCATTTATCAGTGGCGAGAGCTTTCCGATGAATGGCAACAAGCCATATTTCCGACTAAATCCTGAAAAGTTACCAATAATTCAGCTGTGGTTAAGAAGTCGATTAATTAGGGCATTACTGTACACGGAATCAAGACTTTTTACGAGAATCAAAATGAGAATCATGATTCCGATTCTCTCGGATTTTAAGGCACGCAAATACCTTTGATTCTAGTGGATCCTGCTCGAATACAAAAATAAACTTATACTATTAGTATTATTTATTATGACTATAAAAAGTCTATATAGAGAAAATCAACTAAATCTTCGAAATTTGGGCCATTTTGGCCACGGCAACAGCATTAAATTTGGCAGGGGAACTTTTTCCTAATTTCGAGGGTTGGATACTGAGATATAGATACTGACATACGCCTATGCTTAATTTGAAGTTGAACTTATTAAGTTGAAGACTGTTGACGGGTATCAACGTGATGTCGTGTTGTCAGAAATTGAAGTGAAGTGAAGTGAAACAAGACTGCCAGTCAGTCACCGAGTCAGTATCACTATCAGTAGGGACGTAACAAAAATGACGTAAAACGTTTTTGCTATGTTTATTTTATGTGTTGTTTTCGATTATTTGTTTGTCACTGATATCGCCATTTGTCGGGATTCGCTGTTTCTATATTTAAAACTGGCATGCTCATAGTGAGCCTCGTTATCGATTTTTTCTCCCAGATCAAAATCTATCAGAGTTATGACCAAAAATAGATTGACCTACATTTTCTCCATCCGAATTCTACATCAAAATGTCTATAGACTCCTTCGGGACCTACATAGACACCTTCATTGGGTATTTTTACTTATAATTGGGAAGTTTTATCATTTTTGTTGCGTGCGAAGACCTCTAATTAGTGTGCGGGAAAGGCGAGACATTCAAAATGGCGATTGCGCGCCATTTCGTAATTCGACGCAATAGGCTGAATAGCATAACCTTCAGCCGAGTTCCGGGTCAAATACGATGAATGACGTAACACAAAACAAAATGCATTTGTTGACACAAACACCGTTCGAAGAGTTTATCCTGGCATAAAATGATCGTTATTGATCAATTATTGATTTTGATTGTTGTATATTGGCTATAGCTATCAATATTTACACAAATAGTATTAATTATTTCTTATAATTGCTCACGTTTTCGCTAATTTGGTCAACTTTGACTTTGTCGGAAAATAAAAATTCAAAATATGCCGCTGAAAAAATGTAATCGATATGACGTTTAGTCTCATCGTTTCGGCAACATGGAATTGGTTTTAATTACTTAAATGATAAATATAGAAATTTGCCTTTTTATCTGTGATGAAATGAGAAATGGACATGTTTTATATTTATATTGTTCAAATGTCAGACCGTAATAATGCTGTTACACTGAGAAAGTTAATAAGAATTCAAATCATTAAAAAACACTTCCTCAGCCACATCCCTGTATACGCACATCCCTGAATACACACATCCCGATATACACACATCCCACTATACACACATACACACATCCCTGTATACGCACATCCCTGAATACACACATCCCGATATACACACATCCCGATATACACACATTAAAATACCTGTTGGATTTACAAGCCAATTAAGTACAGACAATCCTCACTTGATGTCAGAAAAAGAATTGACCGAGTGATACTGATAGCACGGTGCATGTTACTGTTAGTCCATAAACCTGACTTTTATTATCAGAGCATAGCGTCTAGCTCTGTTTGAATAGTTGGGTCCACCAACTAGGTGCATGTAGGCCTACATAGCTAGGTCTACTTGTTTGTCAGGTATATTGGTGGATTCAGCAAAGAACAGTACGTTTAAGTTGTAGTGATGCTTGCATGTCCACCACCCCAAGTTATGAGCAAAATTATCTCAGGTTGCGAAGAAGGCCGAGAAGAGGCGATGACATTTACAAATGATCCTCAAGCTGTGTGAGAAGGTGTCAAATAAGCCGGCCACAATAATTTTAAATCAAAAGCTGAAGCGTTGAAATGAGTTGATTGCCAAATTGAGATCTTGGTGTCCTACATGTAACTCTCAAAACATGGTGTGCTTCACAATGCTGATGTAACAATACGAAGGATAGAAAAGAACAAAAGATCAATTCAATCATATATAACCATTCTAGAACAGTTGACAGTCATAGTGCCAAGGATGATGAAATAATGATATTAAAATCACAGTTGGAGGAGAAAAATGCAGAAATTGCACTACTACTTGAAAGTGAAAAGGGAAAAAATGATGCAAGGCAGTTAATACCAGCAGACAAATTCTGCTTTTAAGATGGCAAAGGTGATCCTAGAGGATTTGTATCATTTTTAGAGGAGCACAACCTGCCAAAATGAATACCGTACTACAAAGGTACAGAGGTAATAGGCTACATATCTTAATTGGTTATTCCTCATCAGTGGCAGACTCACCATTCATTACAAGAAGTTTCTCAAGTTCCTCCGAACAGGAACAGTCTCATGCGGTGGTCTTCAGGCTTCAATACTTCACACTCCCAACTGCCAAAGTTGAGTTGCAGGTGCTTGGACTAATTGGTAAGTTACTTACAGGTCCATGGATTAAGAAGTTTTATACTTCACCAGTGAAAGAAATCCAATATATCAAAGGGATATGTGTTGTGAAAAAAGTGGTTAATGAATTGAAAAACATACTGAAAGTTTTCGGTCCAGTAGGAAGAAAATGTAAAATGTTGATATTTAAAATCGTTAAAGGGACATAACCCTTGAACATGAAGAGCAATCTTTTGGATTCCTTTAGATTTGTATTCAGAATGACATGCCCTTTCAAATGATATATAACACAACATGTTCAAATGTATGATGAGGAATGCATTTCGTCATCTGATCAAACTGCCCGAGAGAAACTCTCAAGGTGGCGATTACTTCGTTAATTACTAATTAGTTAATTAATAAATTAATTAATTAATTTTGGTATATAAATTGATAGAATAAATGTTATAATTAAATCAGTCACATACTACTAAGGGAGTAAGGCCTAAAAAAAATTTATATCGATTTAAAAAAAAAAAATTCTAATTGTTATGAAAATATGCAATTGTGCAATGTCTTTGATAGTCCAAGTCTTCTCGTACTAAAACCAGTTAAGATATTGGTATGGCGAGATGCTGGATTTTAGTCCGAGGTCGTCCCGTATAGTCTCTTATGACACGACTTAAGCCCAAGGTTAGTGGCGGGAATTTGTTGTGTATTTTACTCGATTTACCTAGCAAATCAATACGTGATGCTATATACATCGGAAGTGACATCTTATGGTCATAATGGTGTATAATAATCTAACTTTAATGTTAAATTACACATAGAATATACCGGTTGATTGCCACAAACATCGCTTTTTTTCTCTGTTTGTTTACGTTTTAACTGAAAGCCGAACTGGTCCGAATAACTTCGGCATAATCCGGAGTTTGTTCTGGATATTCTAGTTTCCGTTTCTATATATAGCGCAGGGTTTTCCGAACAAAATGGCGAAAACCGATCGCCCCAAAGTCCAGTTTCCTATGTGCTTTGAGAACAATTCCCGCACTAAAAACTTAATGACATAATGGAGGATCAGAACGGTAGTTTTGTTGACAATTTTCGCAAGCAACTTGTCAAAATTGGAGCAAATTAGAACTCTTGTGTCTGACTTGCCATGCGTGTGATTTTCATCCATGTGCATGTTGACTTTTGTGTTGATAAAATAATCGGAGAACCGAATCACACAGTTTCGAAATATAGTTCTTCAGTTTTAGTGGGACTTTTCAAACTTTTCAAACTTAAGGTTCAAAATTTATACAAATTTTGTTTTATTTTTTGTGTGCTTAACAAGAGCAGTATATTGCTCTGTTCGCTTAGTATATATCTTAATTCCGCGGAAGTCCACCAAAATGTGGGTGAAATGTAGCACCATATTATTTATTCTAATGCTCGTTGTGTTTACACTGTTTTAAACTTTGAGAGGGTTGTAATTCCCGTAATTTATTTAATGTATTACATTTATATCTTCAATGTTTAATTAATCTATTTATTTTTTATTTATTGACACACATAATTACGATTACAATGGAGAATTCATCGTAATTTGCGTTGTTAGTCGAAAATCTACGGAATATTTTCAACGGAAAATGCCGAACACAGTTCGCGAGGTCAACTGAGTTCGTAAACATTGCGGTAAATGTCTCTTTTCGCATTAAATTACCGCTTTCGATTCACAACTGATGTGGGTTTCAGATCAAATGGCATGTCTTCTGCAGAAAATATCCGTTTATTGTCGCAATTGTGATATTTTATTTCATATAATTGTGGTTTTATTTGAGCGGGTCATTAACGCTTAACTCGTGTCATAAGAAGGCTATGCGCGCGATCTCGGACTAAAATCCAGCATCTCGCCATACCAATATCTTAGCTGGTTTTAGTATGAGAAGACTTGGACTATGTCTTTGATAAATGAAGGTTCTAACAGCTGTTGCTTATTATATCCAAGGCTGGATTAATCAAAATTCTGTTATTATTTACTATTTTGTATATAACAACATGTATCAAGCACAAATATCATGGCAGTACAGATATAGCAACCATGTACTTTAATTGTGCATACACTACCCTGCTTGACAAAACAAGTGTCCACCTAGAACCGCGGTGCAGTTAGCGTTGCCACCGCGGCTGAAATGCAACTACATGTACACCGCAGCTCCACTGGCTAACTACAGGTGGGCCGCGGTGTACTTGCAGTTCAGCCATTGTGTAGTTGCCGCGATGTACGTTCACTAAACTGAAAAAAGACGATACAAACCAGAAATCTAACCATGGTGTACATGCCGTTCGGCCGCAGTATAGTTGGCTTTCGGCCGCTGTGTACTTGCTGTTGGGCCACGGTGTACTTGCCGTTCGGCCGCGGTGCTAAACTGCAGTTGCAAACTCTGACACCGCGGCCGAACGGCAAATACACTGCGGTGCCAATGGACACTTGTTTTATCCAGCGGGGTACATGTAGGTCCATGTGAGTTCCAATGTTGTGATATCTGGATAGGTAGACCTGTGCTTAAAGATTTACTACTAAATTTAGTAAATTTTAGCTGAGAACTGAATATATTTTCAATCAGGCCAAAAAAAAAAGATCCTATGTTTCCGTACATCGACCGACCCTAAAAATAACCCGCAAACCCTAATCTTTTTATTGATATTTTGAGAAAAAGTCAAAATTTTCTAAAAAAAACATTTTTTTTTACTGTTTTTACCACTAATGCTCGTAAATATTGATGATCATTAGTGTGCAAAACACATGGTTTCTAACATATGCCTGTGAAAAGTGACCATGAAGTGACAGTTGTCTCAAAAGCCCCAGGTGTGTGATGGGTTGTGGATTGATGGGCATGAATTTTGCAATTTTAATTTCATGAGAGTGGATCTCATGCCTGCTTTACCTGTATGCCTTGCTTGGGACTTATGGAACATACTCATGGGTTCCAAATAAACATGCACGCATTTATTATTTTCTTGGAAATTTTCCCCCCTGCACAGTACTTATTTGAGTCTGCAAGTTTATTAATTTTGATGCTATGATGAAAATTGAAATCATCACAAACTCAAGATTTCTATATGATTCTGATACCAAATTGATGAGCTTATAATTTTATGCATGTACATATTCAAATATATGGCATACATGTGAACATTTAAATATTGAATAAAACACTACATGACACATACTATGTTGATTCATATGCTTGACCTACTAGTACATGTACTATAAAGGGGAAGTCGGTAGCCGAGAGGTAGCGTACTGGTCTCTCGTGCTAGCGGACCGGGGTTCACAACCTGGTCAGGGTATTCTGACAAAAATCAGAACTCGGTCAGATACCAAGTTTGTCAGGCTGAAAAGTCTCATTCGAGATCACTGAATAAAGATCCGAATGCAAAATGCCGACTTCCCCCCATTACAACACTTGTCCAGGTATGTTGTCGTGGGTGCAGTACGCTGTCCGATCAGGCACGGACATTAATGGCTGACCCGTGTACACGCCTCGGTGTGTGCACATTAAAGAACGCTACTGGAGTCACCACAGGGTTATAAAGTCACTCGGCCGTGGTAGCACCTGGACCAGTGCGTCTACAACCAGAATTGGTTCCTGCACTGTAATATCTACAGATACAGATAATTTTTTTAACTATAGTTGATGTTTTGCTCAGAGTTTCCACTGTGCTATTATTTGGGTCTGCACTGTTATTTGGAGCCCGAGAGTACCGGTAGGAGCACTATCAACAGACATGGTGTGTGTATCTGTATATATACATGTATAGAGTTTATCACCACATATGTTAGGGGTACAGCTACTGTTTCCAAAAACCAGGCATGCTAGGTTGGGTGTACTGGCTACCTCCAGACATTGGGATGTAGTCGTCACAATATAAGTACGGTATAATGGTGGTACATATGTATTATGGGTAAAATTCTTATAAACGTTAGTGACATCAATTTCGTACCAAGTTTATAGACAAATGTTAGTCCGCAAAACTGACTTTTATTATCAGAGCATAGCTCCATAAAATATTCGAGAGCGTCTAGCTCTGTTTGAATAGTTGGGTCCACCAACTAAGCCAAATGTATGAAAATGTGGTATGTGAATAATAAATAACATACTTAAGCATGAAGTAAGCTTGATCTTTCATCAATCTTAATGTCTATTTCCACTGTGTTTATCAAGTAATACTTTCCCCACAACACAAGTTGGCATTTTATGTCACTTCGGTCGAAGTAATTCAATATTTCAGCAGCTGGATAAAAAATATCAAAATAAAATAAAAAAATAAAATTTCCCTACCTACCTACCCTGATTTTTTCACTCCGTTATCGGAAACTTACAATCTTTTTTTTTTGGCCTCACCTTTTCTCCTCGGTGACTTGAGGACATACATGTAATCACACCATACACATTTATCAAGCATGGACATTAGACAACTAGAGTAATTTAGATGGCAGAGTATATGGCAGTCTGGAGTAAACTACATACCCACATATAAAAATAGTGGGTCTAACGACCTTTCGTTCAGTTTTCATTTCCCAAACCCGGGATTCCTTGTAATTACCGCCAATCAAAACTTAGCTCCAAGAAATGTGTGCCCCAATAAAAAACTAGTAACATGTCACGTGCTCTCGGTGTGGAAATTCCGAAGGTGTGGCTAAATGTTGTTAAAATAGTATCCATGACGTCATGTTATACCGGAAGAGAAATTCACAAATCGACAAATAAAGAAGATTGTCGACGAGCGGTCGAAAGTTTAAAATCAAGAATCACCGGAATTTGGATTGCAGGCAACTGTAATTAGGGTATAACTGGCCAATCTTTGGAGCTAATAATACGGCTGTGTAAGGTCGGGAGGGTTTCGGTGGGGTTGGTGGTAGAATTGTGTTGCTCTTTGCTCGTTATGGCTGCGGTGGTACTACTGCCGGTACTGGGGAACTGATATATCGTTTTGTTATGTCATTTAACTTTTTTTTAGTTCTGTAGTTGTTTTAGCAGATAGTCCCGACATTCATGTATTTTTGATTTGTGGCCGTTGATTTGTGTTATTTTTTGACAACATGGGCGACAAATCGCCTGGCCAATCTAAAAAATAATTCGTTCAAGAGATCCACATAAATTGACATTTTTTATAATTTCAAGAAGATCTGTCTTAGTTATTGTACATATTATTTTAGATCCCGGAAGCTAGCTGTTTCCCTTTATTGTCAGTAAAACAACCGCCGAACGAAAAGTCACAAACCCTGCAACTATTAATTCCGATTCTTAGAATCGGCTTCACATGGTTGAAGCGGCCATGACGGCACTGGCACGTGACCATGTTTACGCCTGTCAATCACAACTAATTTCAGATTTATATTTAGTGCGGTGTGACGTAATTTGGGGGAAGCCCACAACCGTTCAGAAATGAAAAGTTGATGGGAATGCAATAGACTCAGTATCAGTATGAATCTGAGTGTATGTTTACATAGACTGAGTATATGGTAGAATAACTCGGTTGGCATTTACATGTATGGCAATCAGAAAAGGAAAGGAAATTTAATAGTGTAATGAGGAGTGCTGAATCTGATTGGAGTTACAAATAAGCGGACCAGGCTGTTGCTGGAGCAGTAATCACGGTACCATGCAGTATGCCTGTTTCTATAGGGTTGACAATTACTGCACATTTTCATATCTATTATCCAATTTTGTATATTGTTTAAAGTGAAGTGAAACACTCAGGTAGGGTGATCAAATAGAAATGGAGAATACCTTGCTCAAAGTTGTTATTTTTACAACTATATTATATCCAAATTTACAACACAGACCGTCATTCTTATATATAAGTTAAATGCAGTGACTCTTGATGTCAAAATCGTTTTCGTTAGTTTATCACCAATAGTTGCGTCCCGAATTGAGAAGTAAATATTTACAATTGAGCGTAGTTCGGACGATATTTTCTATGGAGTGTTACGGTCGATTTTCGGCGATGTTAGCAGAATGCTACATTCCTCCAGTTGGCATAGTGCCTCAATACTAACTGATCAGTTTCACCCACACGAATAAGTCCATAATATGTCTTTAATCATAATCATGTTATAGTTAACAAACGAGAGGCCGATCACGATCGGCAGATGTTTAACCCATCCCTTGGCGATAGTAAATTGTTATAATCAGAATCATAATCTTTTAATGTTGAATTATAGAGTATACTGTTATAATCTAAAGTAGTATATGGCAAATGTACATAATAACCAGTAATAACACAAATTATTGGAATGTATGAGTCAATATAGAAGGGTTAAATAACATCTAAACTCTAGAGCCTGTCACCACTATCATAGTGTACGCAGTTCTATTCATGTTGTTGCAAATTGCCATGTGAGATGCCAAAATAATATAATTATTTATTTAATGGAAAAGGTTAAAAGACATGGAATGGGTAAAAGGGGTTAAATCACCTATCTCTGCCCTGTTTGATCCAATGTAGTCCCATCATCCAAGGACTTAGAGAGCTCCATTGGTCTAGTTAAATAAATTCACATTAAGTTGTGGTTAATAAGATAGCTAAATCAATTTATCCAATAATTCACCAATTTGTGTCTCTTATACAGAGGGAACATATGAGGGCTATAAATAACTCTCAATAAACCATGTCTTTTTATCTCTCTCACAGAGAAGCTGTGAGGCTGAGGTATTCATTAATTGTAAGTTACTTGGGTTATAATTGGATAATTCTTAGTTGATAAAGGGCCATATCTCTGGTATAACAAATTGGATCTAACCCATATTCAAACTCGTTCTGTATTTTGAGTTGAGAAACTCATATACCAAATTTGGCTCCTATCAGATGAAAAATGGTTGCTTTATCGAAGTATGTGTGAACTATATGTCAAAGGACCATAACTCCATTAAAAAACATCCGATCAAACCCATATTCGAACTCAATCAGTCAGTATGTTGGTCTGAGAACCTCATATACCATATTTGGTTACAATCAGATAAAAAATGTTTGAGTTATGGCAGAATTCATGAATTCTAAGTAAAAAAAAGGGCCATAACTCTGTAAAAAAAACTCGGATCAAACCCATATTCGAACTCGATCTGTATTTTGGGCCGAGAAACTCACATACCAAATTTGGTTCCGATCAGATAAAAAATGTTTGAGTTATGGCAGAATGCGTGAATTCTAAGTCGAAAAAGTTCCATAACTCTGTAAAAAAAAGTCGGATCAAACCCATATTCGAACTCGATCTGTATTTTGGGCTGAAAACCCCATATACAAAATTTGGTTTTAATCAGGTAGAAAATGTTTGAGTTATCGCATTACACGTAAAGTGTCTACGGACGGACAGACGGACGGACGGACAGACGGACGGACGAACGACGAGTGGTCAATCCGGACAACGACACTATGTTTACCATACATGGTATGGGTAAACATAAAAACCTTGTTAGATATTGCAAGCTGTATTCAGCTATATATTATACTCTCAAACCGGCTGTTTTTCGATAATAAACTAGAAGCGCTAATTTGCGCATCGAAATTAGGCTACCATATTCTCCGGTCACCCTCAACCAAATCAAAATCGTCGCTTGTGTTCTGACAAAGTGTTGCCTTTTGTCGGCACGGCGATGGTGATTATGTGTGAAAACTTACTACGGCAGGCTATGTCGGTCATAACGGTTTAATAACTCTCTTATGCAATGCGGAATACCTTGAAAAATACATTAAATACAATATTTTTCACCGAAGATAGAACATCTTAATCATTCCCGGAAGTATCAATATGATGCCTCTAAAACGCAGTTTGGTTGGTGCGTTAAAACAGGTAAAAAGTAGTGCTGAAACGGTTGACATATTTTTGTAGCCGGTTAACCGCGACGTGTAACCGGATCATAAGGCCTAAAAAAATAATACCTGTGTTTCCACTAACCCGACCGACCGTTAAAAAAGTCGCCGACTGCCCCCATTTTATTGGGTTTTCAAAAAATATAAACTACCAAGTTAATTTAAATTGATATCACGTGGTGCGTTGAGTGGGTACCTTGCCGCAGAAACGCGATGTATACTGCGTCTACAGACAGGAGACAGTGTCATGTGGTCGGCCGATCGCGAGATCTCGTTGCACGAAAATGCACGAGATTGACCGATTGTCGGACGGCCCAATTATAATAATAATTATTATCACCCAACCACAATCGGCCAATCGGGGCCGATCGTTCGTTTACGTTAGTGGGCATTCGAAACACCTCTGCTATATTTTCGTATCGTCGCGGGCGAATGCCGTAATCGGAAATTCGTTCCCCGAGAAAATCGCGAATCCCAATCACCACCGTGCAGGCAATCTCGAGATAATGATGGCATGTAGGCCGAGCTACAATCGGATTACGGAACTGTTATTGTTACAAATACATTCCGTTTGATCACTGAACAGTGGTCATCGGCACATGAGACCAGTGTTCACCCATGAGCGTCGACTTGTAAAAACAATATGACGCCTACTCAGACGGGAGACCCTCCGTGGTCTTCATGTTGTGAAAACAACCTGTCAGTACTCATAAGTGAACACATTTTAGCATGTTAATACAATGGAAAGTTATGATATTAAATTTATTAGCTGGTTGTAGAATTCTATTCGGGGGTACGAAACAACCATAGTAGCCTATATGGGACGAATCAATCAAAGTAAATTTCTAAGTTGGGACAAATCGAAGTCGTTTCGTACCCGGGACGAATCGACGAGATCCCTATTCAATTTCCTTGATAAAAGGGAAGATAATTTTAAGAAGTTAAAGAGGTTTTGGGTCGTTTCAGCTACGATGTCTGTTTGGTCACTCAATTGAATTGAACATATTAGATCACAACATGGAGGAAGAACGGGAAGAGTGAAGACATTGTGCAGCTGATCTCAATCTTCAAACTTTGTCGACTTACATAGTTTTTATAAACCTCACTGTAAAACAGTTTTTAGTATGTCGTGGTGTGATTGCAATTTGAATCCATGTTGCTTTCGTGCAGTATTAACTATTAAGTTACGAAAGCACGCATTGCCACACATACCACTTTTACATTGTCACTTCCTTGTGTGCATTCAGACTTAATACACAGTGACTGCACACGTGCTTTTGTCGGAAGATCAGAGAAAACTTCAAAGGGTCGGAATTGATTGAAGGTCGCCGACACTTCCAGACAGTTCGAGAATTGCTACTAAGTATCTGATACTACCGCGTGTACCAATTAATGCTTGCATTGCACTCTACTATCGGTGACATAGGATTTAGTATTAGTTTTGCATCATTTAACCTATTTAATTTCTTCTCAAATCCAATTTGGCATCAACACATGCCATGGGAGCCATGCAAAAATTACAAAAAAACTGTGACTGCCTCTACTGATGCAAACTCTAATTGAACAAATGAGTAATGTTGCTTGATCATGAATCGCAGACAAATATTATCCCCAAAAGTTGGCCCGCCAAAATAGGTTTAAAAAAAAACAAAAAAAAGTTTACCTACCTACCGACCCAATATTTTTGGGACCCCGTTAGTGGAAACACAGGTATTATTTTGTTAGGCCTAACCGGTTATCTGCTATTTTCAACCTATGACTTTACACTGATTATTTACACCATAATATGTACCAATATATCAGCATAATTTGATTTATTAACTGTATGACAAACTCGCGTAATGTTTACACAGACAGAGCTTGTATTAAACTAATGTAAATCACCAAACACGAACGTCACAAAGCCACGTTTTGACAACTGACAACACAGTGAACTAAAACTCGCAGTGTTTATAAATAGACGTGTCATCATGTCATGCTTGACCTGTTTGTACTGCAGTTGCGACTGCTACCTGACTTGTTATCGTTCTCGTTTTGGGAAGAATATTGTGTGACCTACATGTATATACATATGTTCGTACATGCAACTATCGGCAGTCTTTTATTGCCATTATAGCGATTACGAGACTGGCCGATTATTGATTATTAAGTCATGTGACACAGGTATTCTAACTGCTGGGTGTTCTTTGGCAATTTGAGATGGATAGGATGACTGACGACCGATAAACACAATTATGAAGTTTGTGAACTTTATGAAGTTAACAAATGAAAATTTAAAAAACAGCTGAAAACCTGCTGAAAACAGTGTTTTCTGTTAGAAGACAATCAAATGCTGAGAATTAGTCATTAGGATGCAAATAAGTCCGACTGCACAGGAACACCACTTTGATTCGAGTTCATTTGAACTTCATAGACTGAGATTACTCAAACTCGTAATGTTAGAAGTATAGACCGAGCGTATGTAAATAGGGTTGGTTCTCAGAGTTTGCATCCTGCCAATTTCTCTTTGAAATGTGCCGAGACATCTGATTTACTCATTTCTTGGGTATCCATGATACTGTCTACAAGTAGTCAGTCGAAGAGTAGATGTCAAATGACCACGCCGTACTGCAGTGAATACGATTGTATTGATCTTTGCCGATGACCCAGTGGCATCAGTGTGCACATGTTTTACCTGACATCGGAACATCAAAGATGACGTCATGCATCTTTGATGTTTAGCCGCCGATGCCAGACTATGTAATCTGCCATTCATGGAAAGACTTTTGATCTGGCACCAGATTTTGACTTTTAATATGCGTAATTTCGAATGTATACCCCTCTGAGTGATAACGTTTGTAGCAAAATTGATAAAGTACCCTTGTTTAAAAGCTACTGTTATCAGCCTATGCCGATTAAGGACCTGAATATGTTAGTTTTTATCAGTGGCATTGCATGTGTGTATTACATAGCGGTTAACCGGTTGATCGTAGTTCAACCGGTTGCCGACGGTAGCCAAACGGATATCCGTTTCAGCACTAGTAAAAAGGGGAACATCTCTAGCCAGAGTTTAACCGAGCGAGTTTCACTCACTGCTTGAGCTGACTCTCTCCAAAAATAAGGAAACGCATACATGTATGTCGAATCGCGAAAATACAGATAACAATGTTATTTTTAGTAAGTTTTCACACATTATATATTTCCCCGCCAAAACAGATTGAATAGTTCTGACGCTAACGACCAGGACTTCATGTTTGAAATACTTCAGAAATTATATAAGTCGCATTTTCATTTCAGTTTTCCCTATGTTGTGCCATACATTTGCAATATGCCGCACAATATCTGTATATACCGTTATGAATAGTTACCAGTATCGCTCACAAACCGCTAGTGGTATGTAATTATAAATGCTTGATATAGGTACACCATTCTAACAGTAATGCCCCCTACCGGTTTAGCATCGGGAAGAAGTAAACGAGTGTTTGTGATAAATTTGATCTTTATTTTATAAGTTAGTTAATGAATGCATTTGCAGAAAATAGTCCCCAGAATATTTACTGACATCGACCGCCGTAGTAAGTTTTTTTTTTTGTTCTTCTTCTAACTGCTTGGACTGTAAAGTCATTCCAGTAATGGTCTCGTTGTACTCTCTTCTCGTGTACTTTCTCGTGTGTGCTTAACTCTATGTACTGTGATACACTTGTACATTTAAAATACTCTTGTGCGCATGCGTTAGGCGTAACATTGTTAATTATTTAGTTTGCCACAACTGTACTTTCAGTTCCATCAAAACGTTTGGAAGATATAATGTATGATTGGAAAGCCTCTAACATCTGTTTTCTCTGTACTGCCTCCATCTCAGTGTCATTCCGCGTAAGCACTTGTAGCCTCATCCTCACAGCCTTCATAATTGGCTACGGCAATCAGCATTGCCGAAGCAATTTGCTGAAGCAAACTGGGCCACGGCATACTGTTGCCGTAGCGGATTGCCGAAGCCAAACAATCTGAATTAAGAGGGCTGTCCTCACATCTTCATCGCCACCCGCATATAAAATCGTTCTGTAACTCTCTCCCAATACTCCTATCTCACTCTCAAACTTCTTGCACCTGTTAATGTAATAGTTGATATCTTCTCTCTCTTCACATTCATCACACAGATCTGTAGTGCAGTTGTTATCCCATTTTACTCTGCTACTAAGTAATTGATGTTGTCCTGCTAGCAGCAGGTTGCTGATCATTCCAACTCTTCTCGACTTCGTTTTGAAAAACTTCACTATTCCAACTTCATTTATATGCTGATTTATATGCCTTTCTTCTCCAAATTCGTATCTGTAGTCCCATCTCTCAATTGCCTTAGTTTTTATTATTTTATTTGCCTCCTTCTTCGGTACATGTTCTGCACTACATTCGTTTGACTCTGTAACCGCCGTAAATTGTTTTGTAACACAGGCATCTTTGGCAAGTGTGTCGGCCATTTCATTGCCCTCTATATCCATATGACCAGGCACCCATGTGTAGTCTACACTACTCCCATCTTTGCTCAGATTCTGCATATGTCTTCTTATCCTTACTACTTCTTCTATCTGCTCTCTCGGAATCTCATGTGACTGCACCATTTTAATGACAGCTCTGCAGTCCGTAAACACTCTTATTTCCTTGTTCCTTACACTAACTAGTATAATATACTCCAGCCCAATCTCTACTCCTTTAAGTTCCGCTTCTATAGCTGCACGAATCGGTCCAACATATACCTTCACACTTGCTTTGTTTCTTCGTTCTCCATCCATAAAAATCACCGCCGCCAGACTCCCCTTTACCATGTTCTCCATGTCTAGCTTTCGTTGCCCCATCACTGAACACAGCTATATGCCCCTCCTTCATGTTTTCCACCCAAGTCTTCACCTTTTGACACTCTTCTTCTTTGTTTCCTTTCATGTCTTCACATTCTTCCACACAGCTAACCACTTCTCTCTTCGAAAGTCCAAACCAGATGAATTCTTTGTCAAATGTGAAATCACCTTCAATGCTCTCTTCTTTTAACCCTGTCTGCATAGTATTGAAACACGTTTTCATTAGTGTGAAAGGACTCGCAATCTTCTCGTTACCTTCATGCTCAACCCTCCATTTATAAAAATCTGTCTTCAATGGGTGTTTGTTATTCTTTGCAATTAGTCTTGCATACTCGTGCGCCACCCTTGCATCAAAAAGTGCTTCCAGTGCCACCGATGAAGATCTTCTCATGCATCCTGTTATCTTTAGTAGTGCTGCTCTCTGTACATCTTCCATTGCCTCACACAAAATCAGAATTGCCGTGTCGACAAAAGGCAACACTTTGTCACTGACACTGACAGTGACACTGTCAGAAAACAAGTGACGGCTTTGAATTGGTTGAGGCCATGAGGGTGGCCGGAGAATATGGTAGCCTAATTTTGATGCGCAAATTAACGCTTCTAGTTTATTATCGAAAAATAGCCGGTTTGAGAGTATAATATATAGCTGAATACAGATAGGTTAGCTGAATACAGCTATTGTTTGTACTTGTAGCTGTATTCTCACATTTGCCAGACCTGATCACTGAACCGTAAATTCTGTTAATTTTCATTAGAATTACCTTTCTTAATCTTTCGATTAAAACAGATTTGACACCAGTTTTGTCTAAATCTCGTTTCTCGAGTTCATGTCTCAAATCAACCACGCGCAAATCTTGCAATTTCTTTTTAAGAGCAATTTCAGGAGACGTCGCCATTATGATTATCTCTATTTTCTATAACTATTTTTGATGCGTATTGCGCATGCGCACAATGCACGTGTTATGTACCAAGCTCACACAGCGTCGAATTTTTACGCCATAATTATACAAGAAAACTATAGTCAGAAATGGTAACGCCACCAAGATCATACAAGAAAACTAAGATGCATGCATCAGGTCAGCCATGAACTATTTAGCATAGAATAATTCAGTTCGGTTGCAGTTTCACAACGTTACAACTGACATACGATTACACCTTGAATGTGGAAATATGTAAGAGTGAATATTAATGTTCTAAATCCCATGTTTCACATTTAGTGGTAATGGGGTCGTACTTTATTAACACGCAAGTAGTGTAATTAAGTACGGGTAATTAGAAGTAACAAATCGTTTAGTTTCTATCGTATCGGATAAAAGAGGTGAGCAGATTGCCGATGATGAATGCTCTCGTTAGCTGCCAATATAATGTGCATATTTGCCCCGTTACGTATATACACTGTAGCATTGGCGGGCCAGAGTGTGTTGACATGTTAAGTGTTTGGTTCATTAATAACAGATCAGCAGGGATTTGTCGTGATAACGTATACGTGGAAATATGCTACCTAAACGGTTAAATTAACGGTTGATCTATTACACCACCGTGTATACTCGGTTTAAATAGGTATATTATATAGGGACGTGTGCTCAATTTTGGTGCGGACCGATGATAAAACAAAATCAGAAGTAAATGTCGGCGGGCGGGAGGGCCATTTTTTCAATAATTTTAAAAGAAATTGAACAGTTGCAGCAGCAGCAGCAAAAAAAGGGTGTACAATTGGCAAATGATGAGGGGCGGCGTGACGTGTAACTAGGATTGAACTTAGATATGCAATTTGGAGATTATTGGATGAGGGATCTTATATTAATTATATTAAAGGGACGAGGGGGCTTAGTTGTCGAAAATATTCATATTTGTTCCAAACACCGTAAACAGAAAAATATTAAAAGGCATACATATTGGTTCAAATATACGATCACTATCGCGTAAACATCATGCTCACATAAAGACCTACTAAATTTTACCTAAACAAGAGTCTGATTGTGTTATAGAAGGCAGCACAATGCTACTGGCTAATCACACACAAATGGTATAAACGCTCTTTATTATTTCCAAATAAGGAATTGAGCAACAAAGAACGCTCTTTATGTTTACCATCATAATATAAAGAAACACCAAGAAAGTAACTTTTTATGCTTTGTCAAACAATCGTCAAATTTACGACAATAACATACTGTTTATGAGATATTTCTCATTTGTATATTAACAAAGTATGTCTATATTTGAATATTATTTTCGTTTGCAGCGGTTTTTGACAGGTGGAAATATGTTCACAGGATACCCACCAAGGCCTTCCGTACCTTTAAGGTATACTGCAACTTTGTTTCTTGCCAATAGCAGAATACATAATGCTATTAAGAAGTGACACAAAACACAGAACATTTTTTTTAATTATAAGTATTGAGCAGTGAGAAATATTTGAGTAGAGGAAACCAGTAACGAAAGGCGATATTAACATGATTTCTGTCAGCGAATAATTGTTTACGTTCCAATGAATATTAAAATGTACTGAAAACAAACTGCTAATGGGTGCCAGACTTTCATAAACACAAATTATGTATTAATGGTGTAACGACATATTTCGTTCTTAATTGTCTAAAAAAAATAGGGGATCGGGATGTTTGGATCTCTAGTTTAACGACATTTTTCGGTCTTTAATAGTTTAATGACATTTTTCGGTCTTTATAATATCTCAAGATATAGGGGGTATTTGGATCTCTATAGTTTAACGACATTTTTCGGTCTTTATAGTTTAACGACATTCTCGGTCTTTAATATTTCAAGATATAGGGGCCCTTAGTGGGTATTTGGATCTCTAGTTTAACGACATTTTTCGGTCTTTGATAGCAAAATGGAAGAAGTACATCTTTGGAAAGATGTGGTGGCCCTAAAAAGGAAAGTTGTTTGGTGATCTTGAAATGCAGTTTTTCTGAACAGTCTTCCTTGATTAAAGTGATGTGAAACACTCCGGCAGACAACGGGCAGAGTGATCAAATAGAAATTAAGAATAATCTTTCTCAAAGTAGTTATTTGTTACGAATAGTAATCCAAATGGATGATACACAACGTCATTCTTATATATTAGTTAAATGCAATGACTCTCGATGCCATCGAGTCGATGGCGAAATCATTTTTGTTTAATTATAGCCGATAGTTGCGCCCCGAATCGAGATGTAAATATTTACAATTTGGAGTAGTTCAGACGATGTTCTCTATGAAGTGGTGTGGTAGATTATTTTGGAAATTTTCAGTGATGTTAGTAGAATGATAACATTCCCCAGGTTGGCAAAGTGCCTGAGCACTAACTTATCAATTTCTCGCACCCGAAAAAGTCCATAACAAGTCCATAATATATCTTTAAGCATATATATAAATCTCCGAAAACCAAAATTCTAAAGCATTAAACGATTTCTTGAAATACAGTTTTTCTGAACAGTCTTCCTTGATTAAAGTGATGTGAAACACTCCGGCAGACACCGGGCAGAGTGATCAAATAGAAATTAAGAATAATCTTTCTCAAAGAAGTTATTCGTTACGAATATTAATCCAAATGGATGATACACAACGTCATTCTTATATATTAGTTAAATGCAATGACTCTCGATGGCGAAATCATTTTTGTTTAATTATAGCCGATAGTTGCGCCCCGAATCGAGATGTAAATATTTACAATTTGGAGTATTTCAGACGATGTTCTCTATGAAGTGGTGTGGTAGATTATTTTGGAAATTTTCAGTGATGTTAGTAGAATGATAACATTCCCCAGGTTGGCAAAGTGCCTGAGCACTAACTTATCAATTTCTCGCACCCGAAAAAGTCCATAACAAGTCCATAATATGTCTTTAAGCATATATATATAAATCTCCGAAAACCAAAATTCTAAAGCATTAAACGATTTCTTGAAATACAGTTTTTCTGAACAGTCTTCCTTGATTAAAGTGATGTGAAACACTCCGGCAGACACCGGGCAGAGTGATCAAATAGAAATTAAGAATAATCTTTCTCAAAGTAGTTATTCGTTACGAATATTAATCCAAATGGATGATACACAACGTCATTCTTATATATTAGTTAAATGCAATGACTCTCGATGGCGAAATCATTTATGTTTAATTATAGCCGATAGTTGCGCCCCGAATCGAGATGTAAATATTTACAATTTGGAGTAGTTCAGACGATGTTCTCTATGAAGTGGTGTGGCAGATTTTTTGGGAAATTTTCAGTGATGTTAGTAGAATGATAAAATTCCCCAGGTTGGCAAAGTGCCTGAGCACTAACTTATCAATTTCTCGCACCCGAAAAACTCCATAACAAGTCCATAATATGTCTTTAAGCATATATATAATTCTCCGAAAACCAAAATTCTAAAGCATTAAACGATTTCTTGAAATACAGTTTTTCTGAACAGTCTTCCTTGATTAAAGTGATGTGAAACACTCCGGCAGACACCGGGCAGAGTGATCAAATAGAAATTAAGAATAATCTTTCTCAAAGTAGTTATTCGTTACGAATATTAATCCAAATGGATGATACACAACGTCATTCTTATATATTAGCTAAATGCAATGACTCTCGATGGCGAAATCATTTTTGTTTAATTATAGCCGATAGTTGCGCCCCGAATCGAGATGTAAATATTTACAATTTGGAGTAGTTCAGACGATGTTCTCTATGAAGTGGTGTGGCAGATTTTTTTGGAAAATTTCAGTGATTTGGCAAAGTCCCTGAGCACTAACTTATCAATTTCTCGCACCTGAAAAAGTCCATAACAAGTCCATAATATGTCTTTAAGCATATATATAAATCTCCGAAAAACAAAAATTCTAAAGCATTAAACGATTTGCTATATTTCCAAGGCATATATTTCATCTGATTTAGCGAGAATCCATATATACTTTTTCACGAGAATCCAGGGTAATTTGCGAGAATATTTACGAGAATCTAGATTTGGATTTTCGCCGAAATATAAGCCCTGATTTCACTCTGAAGTGTGCCTAAATGGCATAAATTGTACCGTGGTTCCCATGTTCGCCAAAGTGGCATAAATTTATTTCAGGATAATACTAATTTTAGGCATTCATTTATATCACTGATATCAGGACAATAAATAGCCATTTCCATTGCATGGAACAAAGAGCGTTATTGTTTATTGGTGTTGTTTTTGGAAGTGGTGGTAGTTAAATTTTATACATTTCGACCCCCAATAAGTATTTCCGAACAAATGAATTATTAACAAGCGTGACATGACATCATTGACGAAGATAATTAACACCGATCTACAAGCAATTAAAGTCTTAAAATGAGCTAAAATTTTACATTTTCTTAAAAAAATTTACATTTTTATCTCTCGCGACATAATTGTCACCAATAAAAACAAATTTGATTCATCGTGGAAGTTAGTCGGTGACTATAAATAATGTCACCATTCAACTGAATGTTGTTGAGCATATTTCAACCAATTTTGGAAGTTTAAATGAATATTTTCTTCACACGCAAAGTAAAATTGACAAATTTCAGGATTTTAGCCTGCTTCGTTGGGACCAAAATTTGTTGTGCACACTCAAGAAACGTCTACCGACACTCGCTATGTCAAATTATGCCATGACCATGCTATAAACTAGCTTGAAATTGGCAAAACAATGAATTTTTTTTTGGTTGAAAAAATTTACATAGAGAACGATTATTTTTCGATAAAAACGAAAATAATGCGAATTTCAGCACTCGTCAGAATGGTGCAGAATAACATACGAGTCTTCTTATATGCGAAAATTTGACCTCATTCGATAAATTAGTCTCGTAATTAAGGATATGTAGTGTTAGTGTTACTGTACATGGCCGACGAAATTTTGAAATGTAAACACGCATCAAACACGCATCAAATTTACCTTTTGTGAGAATAACAAAAGCGCAACCTTGATCAAAGTAATACAATACACAACAACACATAGAATAAAACTGATATAAACACGGTATAAGTGAGAATAAGACGCGTATTCAGACGTGCAATTTAACAACATTTCTTCGCTATAAATATATCTGACCCAGATGCAGCTGTTTTGCGCACGTCACTTTCCATATTTGGAATTTCCATATATGGGACCTGAATACCGATCAATCCATTGCAAACAAATTACCACGCAATTATCTTAGCATAAAAATATATTGTAATTTATACAACTACGACCCTGGTAACCCTGATAACTAATACAATATACCGGCCAATTCATTTTAAGATCGTTATTTCACTTTGCTTTAGGCATAAATACACTCTTGAACGCACATAAACGACCCATTGGCGTTAAATTAAATATACTCGGTATTTATTAATATTAGTTTTTTATTGCTCAGTTTTGAGTTTGACCCTTGACACCTGTCAATATATTTGGGCTGAATTCATATGATGCGGTATTATTCCTCGAAATAAACAACAAAGCAGTCGTTACTTCGAAATGTCGTTTGGGCTAACATTTACACAAATCCTTCGCGTGTTCTCCTCAATTGGCACGCATGTTCTGAGCCGACACACAGGTTATCCCAGAAACTCCTGTGAAATAAACAGCCAAGGTTTGGCTGAAATTATTAGCCATAAATAGAAATTATAATATTATGATATAAACTAGGTTCAAATTCCATGTGGGAAATTTGGATACTTCCATATATCAAGTTTTCCCGTTTCTCGTGTTATACATTACATTCTTCAAGTTGTCTTTTTATTACACTAGGTGGGCCCGACTTCGTCCGGGCTGTTTCCCATCTGATTTCCAGCGAAAGGCGCGATTTGACCTTGAATTTACTATTTTAAAGTCAAGGTCAGGTCGGGGTCATGATTTGACCCGTCCAAAACACTCCCCGGAGAAAAGCATCCCTAGGTATCAAATTTCGTCGAAATCCATCCGTTTTACCCGATTTGACCTTTGATTGGCCATATTGAAGGTCAATGTCACACCGGGGTCACGATTTGACCCGTCCAAAGCACGCCTGGACAAAGGTACCCAGGGCTAGGTATAAAATTCCGTCGAAATCCGTCCGTTTTACCCAATTTGACCTTGAATGACCATTTTGAAGCTCAAGGTCAGGTCGGGGTCACGATTTGACCCGTCCAAAACATGCCCCGGACAAAGTTACCCCTATGTATCAAATTTCGTCGAAATCCGTCCGTTTTACCCGATTTGACCTTGAATTACCATTTTGAAGGTCAATGTCATATCGGGGTCACGATTTGACCCGTCCAAAACACTCCCCTGACAAAGGTAGCCCTAGGTATCAAATTTCGTCGAAATCCATCCGTTTTACCTGATTTGACCTTTGATTGACCATATTGAAGGTCAAGGTCTCGCCGGGGTCACGATTTGACCGGTCCAAAACACTCACCGGATAAAAGTAGCCATAGGTATCAAATTTCGTCGAAATTCGTCCGTTTTACCCAATTTGACCTTGTCAATTGTTTTAAAAGTCAAGGTCAGGTCGGGGTCACGATTTGACCCGTCCAAAACACTCCCCGGACACAATTATCCCTAAGTATAAAATTTCGTCGAAATCCATCTTTGATTACCACACGATCGCATGCTTTCCATTACAGCTTTTAAAGCGACCCATTTTTACTTTTACATCGACCTAATTACTAGCGCCGATGGGGTCATTGTCACAAGGCTCCGGTCACATTCGTAGCCAGCTTATTAAATCGATCACAAAATAATGTAGCCAGCTTTTCTCCGGCGATCACATTTGTAGCAAGCTTTTCATGCGAGCCTCAATGAAGAAGTTTAGGTTAAAGGTACTCAATCCGATAAAACTCCTCTCAATTACTATTTCAATGGCTTCGGGGGTCAAAAATATTTGATTCGAGTCGAGGAAGCCACCCATCAAAGCTCAGATTTTTTAGATATCGATTTTAGAAATCTATTATTTTTCATTATCGGGAATACTTTCTGTCCCAGAACACAGTCAAAATTGCGTTATTGTTACCACTTGATTTTAGAGTTATCCATCCTTGTCTGTTTGAATAGTGTTTTGGTGTACACATATCGAGCATATTACGAAGTTGAAGGCAATTATTAGTACTCATCTCGAGAACATAACAAATTTCAAAAATCAATATCTAATAACTCTCAGCTTTGTTTGATGGGTTCCTCGACTCGAATCAAATATTTTGTACCCCAAAAGCCAAAGAAATAGTAATATAGGTCCCTCTGATCGGATTGTTGTTGTTGGAATCTGTTGAGATGGGGACCCTCTGATCGGATTGAGTACCTTTAAGCTCATTTTTCCGAGTTGATGGATGTAAACCAACTTATTTTTAATTTGAAATTAATTCATCTAATAATCTGAGGTTTCCGACCAATGTCGTTATGATCTAGAGGCCTAAAATTCCTTAAATCGACATGTAGTTTGCAATCAAATCGAAAAAAAAAAAATTCGATATGCCGGTTATCATCATCATAATATGAAAATATAGTATGTGTGGAATGTGTCACGTTAAAATGAGCACCGGAGGATCATGTTCCTATTTTTCAGATGCCATGAAAACGGTAGGCATTTTTATGCATGTTTTCTCCGTTACCAACCCGAAAAGGTAGCATATGGTTACGATTGATTGATTGTTTATTTGCAAAGCCAACATTTAAGTTGGAACATAGCCAAACATATATACATATATACAAACAAACAATTTATACAAACAATTTATACGTTAACAATTATCATATCATACTTCCGTAACAAATTCACCATAATATAATAACTATACACAGCACGTATACATACGATTCATAATTATGCAAAAATTTCCAATTTATGGATGTGTCTCATATTATATATATACATATATATATACATACATACATATATATATATACAGATTGTATACAAACATGCATACACATACATATACACATACACACATACATATATATATATATATATAATGCATCTGTATATCTAATAGTATATTAAGAAATCTTTTTCAATGCCAATTTAATAAATATGCTCAGTCTTTTCAGAACGCTCATGTTTTCAAGAGAAAGTAGTCCATGGAATTTATTGCGGTTCGGATTATCCCAGTAATATTTTGGAATATATAATTCGCGTAAGTTTTTCAGCTCTTGGCATATGATCATAAAATGGTACTCATCACATGGGCTATTGCTGCACAAAACACAGTTTAAATCATTATTATCTTTTCCTTTCGTCCATCTCCATCTTTCATTGTCTTATTTATCTCCTATAGGTTATCTTACAAACTTGTATCACATTTAAATAAGCAACATGACAGTCCTATTGAGAGACGAGGTGGGGTAGCACGGGCTGGTTATCGTGTTTTATATAATTAAGGTATGAGTATTTATTTAGTTGCTCTTAGTAAGCGTGCATGGTTAGTTCACTATCTTGTCCCTCTGCAGAACTGTCAAGCTGCATTCCTATGGGGCGCCGTTCCTCTATTTATCCCCTATTTAGGGCCTACAGATATCTCACTAATTCATATTATGATATCACTAATTCGATTATGTGATATCACTAATTCATTTTGTGATATCACTAAATATTTTAAGATATCACAAATTCGAATTCTTGATATCACAAATTGATTTTATGATATCATAAAATCGAATATGTGATATCACAAAATAGTAGCATTTAGTGATATCACAAAATCAAATTTGTGATATCATAAATTCATTTACACGATTTTGTGATATCACAAAATATTTCATGATATCACAAAATAATATTAGTGATGTAACGAAATAGTCATGTTGTCAGAATTAGTGATATCACAAAATGAATATGTGATATCACAAAATCGAATTTGTCATTTGTGATATCACTAATTCATTTTATGATATCACACAATCGATTTTGTGATATCACAAAATAATAAGCATTTAGTGATATCACAAAATCGATTTTGTGATATCATAAAATGAATTAGTGATATCACTAAATAGGTAATAAATAGAAGAACGGTGCTGAACGGCGCCCCATAAATGTCACACTCTGTATTGCTCTTTTGAATATGCGCTTATAAATGCTTACCTGTCTACTTGTTATGCATCTATTGGCCATTAAAAATCTATCTATATACCAACGTGACACCACCACATCGATCCAGATTGTTTCAAATATATGGCACCTATATACCATTTCTCGGCCCCTTGACCGATTTAGGCCAAATAATATATGTGTTGTATGGTGTCGCCCAAGCCAATCCAAACATTCACCCCATGCATAATCGGATAACCCCAGCCCGATACAAAATGGCCGCCGTCCAGAGGGATTTAAACAGGGCCGCGCCCAGGCCATGTCATTTCAGGTCAAACAATTGATGTTGTATAGCCTAACCACTTTATAAATGAGTTCCCGAGATAGGTATTCAAGTCCCACTACATTCTCTTGGTGGCATATCGTCTCGTCCCGATGGACTTGATCATCGACTGATCAACGATTCGATCGACTCGACCATATTAATTATTATTTTAGGGACCCGCAGCTTGACTTTCAAGAATACGGAACTCGGAAACACACATTGTGGTATGTTATATTATGAACGAAGAATCTATGGTACGTTTTACATTTATGACTTCCTATCAACTTTCGTTTTCCAAAATTTGATCGTTTTCTTTTTCTGTTAAATATTTATTAAATTTTTGATGGGTTATTGCCAACAACCACATATTCCCGGTTATGGGGAACTCATCTAGTCGGAGATCAGGTTGTACCGATAGACCAGTCGAAGGCTCCGGGATAACCAACCGGGAATCTAGGTCCAACTCGCGAAAAAGGAAACATGAACATGTCGACGAGTCGGACGACGCAAATGGCAACAAATCATCTATGTTGGACACACCAAGAAAGTAATTTTTAATACATACTGTAGGCCTATCATCAGAGGGCGTAGTAAAAAAATTGCAGGAAGATATGCCAATTTTTTGCATTCGGTGACCCACCACCCCCAAACCCTATATTACTCCCTATTTTTTTTTTTTTTTTTTACAAATACACTCACCCCCCTATTTTTTTTTACACACACCCCCCAAATTTCACTAATTTTGGTCCGAAGCAGATTCAGACCCTATATATTTTGCTCATACAACTGGTAACTTTTCATTATATTTAGTCCAAATGGGACGGTTTAACTAGTTTTAGTACCTATTGTTTTAGGTAAAGGCTATTCTGCCGCTACTACTAGTACTACTAGTACTACTACTAGTAGTGGCAGAATAATAAGAGTGTAATCTTATTATGCCCCTAGACCAGGCCTAGCATCAGAATTGCCTGTTTGGTTATTCTGACTTCACAAAAATTCTACTTATCCATCATGTCATAGCACGCGACGTCGGTAAAAATGGCGTAGTCTGTGTAAAAGTGCTGTCGGTAGGAGATTCTTTTGAATATCCCGTCAGTTTTTTATGCATATGGTATTGGAAACGGGACAGTTAAACCATCCAGATAGTCAAGCGCCATCTGTCCAAACAGAATAAAGAAGAGATGGCATATTACAGTAATATGCATATTTTTGTTTGCGGTAGATTAGCCAAGGTAGATTAGCCAAACAGGCTATTCTGTCGCTAGCAGCAGAATTTAAAAGGGCATTATCTTATTGTGTCGCTAGCGGCTTAATATTAGCCATATCGTGCAATTAGGCTATTCTGCCACTAAAGGCATAATAAAAATCGGACCTTATTATGCCGCTAGCGGCAGAATAGCCTCGGCCATTTTTTTAATGAAAATTGAAATTTTTCAAATGCTGACTGATAGGTCTTTTGTCTACCACATACATTTTGTCGGGTCCGTGAAGATTCGGCCGAGGGAAGATTCGGCTCGGAAGATTCGGCTGAGAACATTCAGCCAGTTGTATCGGCCGAATCTTCCTAGGTTTAGACCTATTGTGGGAGGAATTTTAATAGTTTTATGATGTTTTGTCATTGTCAATTTATGAGTATGATTATTTTATGTTTATAATAAACAAAGTTTATTTGTATGTTTTTCATGAATTATGTGAACATATTTTTTTATAATATTTCACATGAATATATCCAAGTTATTACTTTTACAATGTTTTGTGCATGTTTTTTTTTGGACATATTTTATGAGATTATTTTATGTTTATAGTGAAGAAAGTTTTAATTGTATTTTTTTATGAGTTATGTGGACATATTTTTTTAATAGTTTTTACATGGATAAATCGTTATTTAATACTTACACATTGTGTGGTAAATCCAAATTTCACGTTCGCGCACTATATAAGAAATTACTACTAATAAGCATGCAAGGCAAACAATTATAATTATAAAGAATGTTTGATTACATTTGTAATAAGAAATCAAAAGGGTCATAAAACCAATCAAAAATGGCAGCGGGCCCAGAAAACACAGTATACGGATAGTGGCAATCTGTAGAAAGTTGGCAATGAATGAGTTAATGTTAACACTGAAAATAGCATTTTCCTAGATTGTAATATTTACAATAGTTGTGAAACAAATGAAGCAGATTAAAACAGGTACAAAAAACATTAAAACAGGTATATATTTCTTAAGTACCCTCTTGTCTTTAGTCCTTTTGTCTATATACTGTACATAACTTGGTTCTCAAGTTTCTCTATACATACACTGCCATATGTATCATTTTCATTCTTCATCTTGTCAAGTTAAAGGCCCACTTAATTTTTGAGTCGGCAATTATTTTTGTCCCCCGAAAAAAAATTCGGGGAACTATTAAAATAGCCGTTGTCCGTCCATCCGTCCGTCGAGCCGTGCGTCCGGAAATGGTTTCCGGATGATAACTTTAGTTTCGGTTATTAGATCAAAAGCAAATTTTATAGGTGAGTTTATCAGACCAAAATTAGGTCAAGTTCGAATATGGGTTTGCTCCGCCCATTTTTGGGAGAGTTATGACCCTTTTTTGACTTGGAAAACCCCTGAAAGTTGGTTTCCGGATGATAACTTTAGTAGAGTTAATCGGATTCAAACCAAATTTGGTATATTACTTTCTCCCAGCAAAACACAGGTCAAGTTCGAACTTGGGTTCTGCCCGACCATTTTTGGCAGAGTTATGCCCCTTTTTCGACATAGAAAATTCAATTTTCTTCTTTTTTTTTGGTTTCCGGATGATAACTTGATTTTGGATTGTTTATATGCAAAACCCGTGGACTACTTATATCAAAATACAGCTCAAGTTCGAATTTCGGTTTAATCCGATAATTTTTGCGAGAGTTATGGCACTTTTTTGTCCGCCGACCGGACATATAAAACCCCAAAAGTTGGTGTCCGGATGATAACTTTAGTAGAGTTAATCAGATTTAAATCAAATATGGTATGTCTCTTTCTCCCAGCAAAACACAGGTCAAGTTCGAATTCGGGTTCCGCCCGCCAATTTTCACCAGAGTTATGTCCCTTTTTTACTTAGAATTTTTGCCATTTTGAGGTTTCCGGATGAAAACTTTAGTAAATGTGTACTGAATGAAATTAAATTTGGTATATGTAGGTTTACCAGCACAAAAGACAGATCAAGTTCGACGAATTTGAGTTTGAACCGATGATTTTGCTCAGAGTTATGGGCTTTTCGACTTAGAAAATTCAATTTTTCTTCATTTTGTGCCAATTTGAGGTTATATTTTGACTTTAAGAGTTTTTTAAAGATTTGGTTATTTGTATGCATGACAGTAATGAGACAATGCACAAGTGTCTTATAAATCCATATAGTATACTTCTACAAAGCCTCCGCTCCAAATGAAGCCACCGGTTCGGGGGACACTGTGGTCGAGCGGCCTTTTATTTTTATAGTGACTTGATATATGGTTTTAATAACAATCTATGCCATAAAATATGATTAAAATGCTATAATTCACCACTATTTGAAACATCTGTGTCTCAGAAGATGCCCACAGATAAATAGAAGACATCCCCCATCTGTCACCCAGAATGCAACAGAATGCAAACTTTTTCAATGGAAGGGGAAGAACTCTATCTTTAATATATAGAGTTATTCCCCCGGCATTGAAAATAATACTGATTTTTACTTCATTCTTGATTACAAAACGCATTGGCAACTCAACAAAAACAACATGTCCACAGTTTATTGCACCGGATAAGTTGATAATACAATGTTTTGGAGCTTCCTCTTTCAAATGGTATATAATATGGCATATATTTTATATAATGTGATCTGGGGGTTTGAAAATTAAGTGGGCCTTTAAATGATCAGGGTTGTGAATTCATTGACGTGAGGAGATTGCTATTTCTCTTGCTTAAAGTCCTGCACAAACATTACAAGACAGGGCTGGACTTTCTCTATTGACTGTGTGTATTATGCGGTACCATCGGTTAACATTGTGCATTGCCACATGCAATTGTTTTCATTGACACTTTAATATCAATTTATTACAGAAAGAGAACAAAATCAACATCTAAGTATATATATGAGACACTGTTTCTCAGTGGTGAAGAAAGTGATGTGAAGATAATAGCCTTAGGCCAGGAATGGAAACTTCATAAGCTATATCTTAAACAGGTAATATAAGTTATAAGGCTTGTTCATTCACATTTTGTCCAGTGTACATACAGTAATGCCCTAATTAATCGACTTCTTAACCACATCAGAATTATGGGTAACTTTTCAGGATTTAGTCGGAAATATGGCTTGTTGCCATTCATCGGAAAGCTCTCGAGAGCTTTCCGATGAATGGCAACAAGCCATATTTCCGACTAAATCCTGAAAAGTTACCCATAATTCTGCTGTGGTTAAGAAGTCGATTAATTAGGGCATTACTGTACATTATCTAATAAACATTCATTCACTTAAATCTGACATTTCTCTCAAATTTAAGTGTTGCAGAAGGAGAATTCACTATTTTAAAACTGAAAATAGATAGTTCATCAATATTGCATATGAAAATGAACATCAATAGCTTTGATAGCTCCAAACGTGCAGTTAATTCATCGATGTCAGACGTACATATTTTGGTGTGAGATGTAATCTCTGAATTCTCGAACAATGGTGATCTGTGGAAGGGTAAGAATAAAATGAGAAATTTTCATGAGTATTCAAATATTGCATTTTCCTAAAATTTGGTATTCCTACAATAAAAGAAATTAATCACTGTATGTCTAACATCTTTTGTTTGTTTTATTCAGATAATCTTTAAAGAAGGTGAAAATTGCTGATTTTGACAATTGCGCAACAAGTCAAAAACAGAAATAACACAATTTTCATCTTCTGTGCTGTGTAAAAAACAATTTCTTGGACTTTACTCTGGTTTGTTCTAATATCATTTCAAAGCTCAGAATCTCACAATTATCATGATCATCATACCAAGAAAGAATTGTTTTGGCCCAGGGTGACATTGGCGTGGAATTGCCCTGTCAAGGTTGGTGCGGGTTCATACCCTGATATGGCGAAAATCGGGACCAACTTTCAGACTTGATCTGAGTTCAAGGATTCAATGTGCCATTCTGATCGATTCATGACCATTTTGAGAAGAAATGAGTATTTTTTCGTGCATATTGAAGCAATGAACACTTTTCTGAGTCTGATGTATATATTTTTTTGTAGTCTGGCTATTTTGCTGGGATGTTTAGCGGTTCATGGAAGGAAGATTGTCAATCCACAATTGACATAGTTATCACAGATACTAACATAGATATCCCAGGTACATGCAAATCTATATGGTCAGACTTACATGGCTTGTTTATATTTGAATGGGGACACAAAGTTCTTGTCGCACCTATATTATATATAGCTTATATGGGATAAAACATGATGATATTTATTGTTATTATTATTTTATACTTCAAAAAGAAAAAGAGACATGGTATGACATTTAATGTTTTCTATTCATCTTTAATAGCGTTCAATACTTTCATTATATTTCATTATACATGTACTCCCGAATTATCAAAACATATTGTCGGGTATGAAAAATTACTTTTCATGAATACAGTAAGTGTTAAAGATGAATTATCTCTTTATATAACAAATTTTAAATAGTTTCCTGGGTAGTAAATAATATGTATGAGTTGGAAATCCCTGCCCAGAAATGATTCTATCTATTAAAATTGATTTTATTTCTATATTTAATATTTTATTATAATGCTCTGACAAATATATTTTCAATTAATGGGCCATATATGTGTTACTATATTTAGAACTTTTAGATAGAGGCCCCCAGCGTGGTGCTCTGAATGAATGTGAGCAGCAAAATGTCTCCGATTGATTGTATCTATTTTAATATTAAAGACACGGTTGGCCTTGGCGGTGGGTATCCTGTGAAAATATCTCCACCCTTCAAAAACCGCCACAAACAGAAAGAACATCAAAATGTAGATAGACTTTGTCCGTATACAAATAAGAAATATCGCATAAACAGTATGTTATGGTCATATGTTTGACCATTGTTATGTAAACAAAGGCATAAAAAGTTACTTTTCTGGTGTTTGTTTATATTATGATGGTAAACATAAAGAGCGTTCTTTGTTGGTGAATACCTGATATGGAACTAATAAAGAGCGTTTATGCCATTTGTATGTGATTAGCCAGTAGCATTGTGTTGTTTTCTGTACACAATCAGGCTCTTGCTTAGGTAAAATATAATAGGTCTTTATGAGAACATGCTGTTTACGCGATGGTCATGGTATATATGAAAGGAACTGTATGCGTTTTAATGTTTTTCTGTTTACGGTGTTTGGAACAAATATGAATATTTTCGACAATTAAGGCCGCACGTGCCTTTAAGTGAGAATCAAGTAGATAAGATCTAGAATGTAAGATATGCTTAGTTTCAATAATTAAGATAACTAAAAAACGCATTTATAAAAGGCGGTCGTGAATATCTGGGACCATTATTGAACAGCCCAGAATTATTTTAATTCAAAATAAAATCAATACTAACTGATAGGCCTATTTCTGGACGGGGGTCTTCGATTCATATTTATTATTTCATACCCAGGAAACTATATAAATCATGTTATGCAAGAGATATTCCATCTTTAATGCAGTTTTCATTTATCAGTTTGTTGTACAACCCACATACATACAGATTGCAGTTTAAACAGATCAAAGGAATAACTATTAACAGAAACCACAAAGGGAATATCATATATACAAGCTGAATTGTGTCCAGTTAAATTTATAGTCATATGTCTATGAGGCGGCCGTTTTTGAGAAACATAACATTAACTTTGTTTGACCTAATCGTGTGTGGTTTTTACTACAGCCCTGAAGATAGCATTTGGGTCGCTGTATAAAGATGACGTCTTCATCAAGCCCTCCCAACTGATCAGTGTTATTGCTGCTGCCACATTGCTGCAGTTGGTATGTACTCATTCAATTTAATCATATACTATCAGTTCTCTTAATAACTCAAATATTATATATGCTATTAATATTAATACAAGCATTCTTGATCAACCATCGAGTTATAGAACTGGTCTGTACTATGGCTCAAGCCACGAAAGCTAACTGTTTTACCCAAATAGGTCTAGGTTTGACCGCACATGTTAGTAACCATACTGCAACATTTAGTGCACAGGCACCGAGAAATTAACAGGTTGCATGTTGTCAGTTGCAAAGATTTGAAACTGATAGCCCTTAAGATGTTTCGTCAACACATACACTGCAAATATGTCAATTTCATGTTCAGTTTCAACAAACCAATCAAAGCTATGAATTGGTGATGATACCATTTAATGGCCATGAATTACTAATTAGTGGATTGATTGACATTTGTTTCATTGTTTTCTTTAACCAAGTGTAGTTTTTCTAAACGGGAGAAATTAAACTACAAGAATTTGTATCTTGTATCTTGATTAAATTTATGAACAATAACCACAAATTTCATTGTCCAATTTAAATTTGAAGAAAATTCATTATAACATGCTACATTATATAGTTTGTTTTCGACTTTTTAGTTATGGCTTCATAAACTTTGTCAAAACACAAATCATTTCTTAAACGACCATCTCAATCCGAGATAAAAATATTCTCTGAGATCTAATGGCAACACAGAATTGGCCATGAAGAAATCACTGTTGCAGGACATGGCTGGTTGCCATCCAGGATACCAATTACTACACACATGCACACAATAACTGATAATATTGTTTTAATTCAGGAGGATCTGATACAACACTGTGTTCAGACTTCGAAAGAGATCATGAGGTATATTCCCTTTATTATTCTAACTGCCACCAGAGGATGTTCTTAGTCCTGGAAAATCTCATTGTCATAGTAATATATCAGAAAGCGGGAGAGTATATACACATCATTCATGGCATAGCTCGCCTTTAAATAAGACTTATGTGGGAGAATAGTGAAGAGCAGTATTAGCGGTTTGCATCTATACAATTTATGACAAAATTCTCATAGGATGATGATGATGATTGTTTATTTGTATAATATTCACAAGCTTATGACAATGGTGATAATAAACAAACAAAAATTATATTATACAGGAGCGACATGGCCCAGATGGGCCGTCTTCCTGTCGCCCCTACATATATAAACATGAAGTGGCAACTAATGAAGTGAAATGATAATGAAAAGGATAGAATGTACTTCATAATAGAAAAATAAAGTATCCAAACCACTTATGGGATGCATCTACATGGATATGTGTTACTACATATGTATTGGTTGTAATCATGGGCTTATATTAAATATGTCACTAATGATGGGGGTATGGCCGGGGCTGTTTCGAATATTTACTGGTTAAGAAAATAATGGCTTCCGATTATCAAATGCATTGAGAGATCGTTGTTGCTGAAGCAAGTATTTGTTTCAGGTTATCGAGGAATTCATATATCGATATGTAGGAAGCAATTTCTCGTTTCGTCCCGCCAAAATGTTAAGGTGAACATACCAGACTGGATTACAATGACTACAATGATGGGAGGATTAGGGGTCAATGCTCTCTTAAGCCACTTTACAGTCTTGACAAAATGAGTTGTTGCATTTAACTTTTGTTGCATATTGCGATAAATATTTATTTTTCAATTCTTTTTTAAATCTATTTCGAAATCTGATATTTTTGAGATTTTTATCCAATGAGTTCCATGTGCACGGAAACGCGTGTTTGGGTAATATAGAAGTAAAAGTCGTTCTCGGGGTTACTGCTTTCAAATTTCCAGCTTGTCGAGTATTAGCCTTTGTATATTCAAACGAATTATCAAATGATTTCGGAAGATTTCCTTTTGTCCAATCAAATACAATTGTAGCCGATTGTAACCGATACAAGTCATAAAATTTCAGAATCTTTTCTTTGCGAAATATGGGCTCTGTGTGGCTTCTATACGTTCTGTTTGCCATGATACGGATGGCTTTTTTCTGTTGTTTGAAAATAATATTTCCAGTGTCAGCATGACCCCAAATAGGCAACCCATATATGAGATGACTGTGGATTAGAGAAAAGTATAAGGTTTTCAAACAGTTTTTGGGAAGTATACGTTTAACCTTATTGATGCAGTACATTGCATTGGATATCCTTGTTTTTATCATTGATATGTGATATTTGAAGGTGAGATTTTCATCAATATTAATTCCGAGAAATTTCATATATTGTTCCGGTCTAACGTTTCCAATTCGTGTTAGTGGCTCGTTGTTCAGTTTTATTTTAAGAATATTCCATTTAAAGTCATTATTAGTTGGGTGTAGTAACATGTACTTACTTTTTAATATATTAATAACCAATTTATTGCTACAACACCAATTGTGAACTTTTTTCAATTCTGAATTAACTTGTTTTTCAATTTGGCGGTGGTCATTTCCAGAAATATGGAGGGTTGTGTCGTCTGCAAATGAAAGTATATTCAAACACGTGCTATTGGGCATATCGTTGACGTATATGAGAAAAAGTAGCGGTCCTAAAATAGATCCTTGAGGCACCCCACAGTTAATATTGAGCATATTTGATTTTTCATGTTCGATTTCAACATATTGCTGTCTTCCCTCTAAGTAACTCATGAACCATTTGTTGGTTATGCCCCTAATACCATAATGGTCAAGTTTTTGGAGGAGTATGTCGTGACTGATTGTGTCAAATGCCTTTGAAAGGTCAATAAAGATTGCTAATGTAGAGTCTCGTGTCTTTTTGTCGTTATTCTCGGCAATATGATGTAATAAATGAAGTAATGGGTGGGTTGTTGAGTGGTTTGCTCTAAATCCAAATTGGTTTTCGTGGAGGATATCAAATTTTGTTAAGAACGAGTTTAAACGTTTATGCATAAGTTTTTCCATAATTTTTGAGAAAGCGGGAAGAATACTGATTGGTCTGTAATTTTCAATATTTTCACGGGCACTAATTTTGTATATTGGTACTACTCTGGAGATTTTCATTTTTTTAGGAACGACACCTTGTTTGAAAGATAAATTTATTATGTATGAAAGCGCGTTTGCTGTTTCATTTATAGTACTTCTCATTAGCTTCATTGATATATTAGAAAAGTCCACACAACTTTTATTGGACATTTTGGTGCATGTATCTACAATCTCCGACAATGATGTTTCTGAAAGGAAGAAGTTCTTTTGGTTTTTTTCAGACATATAATCAAGAGGTTGTATATCCTGAATTATCTCTACTTTATCAGCTGTATTCTGACCTATTGTTGCGAAATATTCGTTAAATGCTTGCGCAATAGTTGCCGGATCTGAAAATGTTCTGTTTCGGAATTTCAGATTTTTTGGAAGACTATGTGAACATGTTGATAATTTAAGAGCATCTTTTAATATGGTCCATGTTCGTCTCATGTTATTTTTATTTTCTTCGAGAATTGAGTTATAGTACTGGTTTTTGCTCTTCCTTTTCAGTTGGTTGAATATTTTACAATATGCTTTATATTTATCTATATTGATTGTCGATGGCTGTGCTAGTTTTTTAGTGAATAGCTTACTTTTATTCAATGATGATTGCAATAAACCGTTTGTAATCCATGGTTCCCTTTTGATATATTTTTTCCTTTGTTCGGTGTATCTGAGAGGGAAAGCTTGCTCATATGCTGATATATATTGTCCTATAAATTTCTCATAAGCTTGTTCTGCTGAATTGCAGCCGAAAACTGAGTCGAACGATAGACTGCCTAGGATTTCTTTAAATGAATTTAGATTTTTTTCATTAATTATTCGAATGGGTTCTGGGGATTTTTGTGCTGAGTTAGTATAATTTGTATGTAATTCATTTTCAATGTAATACGTTGCAAAATGATCAGAGACATCTGATAATATAATTCCGCAGTCATATTTCCACTTTGAGTTCGTATGGATATGGTCAATCAATGTTGCTGAGTAGTCCGTGACCCGAGTAGGTTTTGTAATCACAGGGAGGTAACCCCGCTCAAATATGTTATCTATAAAATCACCGGTTTTCGTATGATTATCAGAGTTTAGTAGGTCAATGTTGAAGTCCCCAATTAAATATGCTTTAGTGTGCGATTCGTTGAGTTTGACCATTATGGCATCTATGTAAGTCATGAATTCATCGATATCTGCTTTTGGGGCTGTGTTAGGTCTGTATATTACTCCTACCACATATGAGTTTTTTTTGTTAGGATTAATTTCAACAAATAGCGTTTCTGCGACGTGTGGTATAAATACAGATAAGTCAGGTCTATTTCTAAATGTTATGCCATTTTTGATAAATAATCCAACCCCACCTCTACCATCGTCGTTATCTGGACGCGTTGCGTATTCGAAAGGTTGATACCCGGGTAACACATATGTTTCCTTGATCCGGAATATTTCAGAAAGGGCGATGACGTCGAATATATTGTTGTTGTTTTGAATATTACATAATAAATCTTTGAATGAATCCCAGTTTGCATTTAGACTTCGGCAGTTAAGGCCTAATAATGAGGTGCCTTTCTTTGATTTTGTTATATTGTCCCGGAATTGAGTGGGTGCATAATAATCACAAGAGTGATTCATGAGTTCGTATGGGTCGATTTTTTCATCACAGTCATCTCTCCCATATCTGTTTGTGAAATCAAATTTTTTACCAGCCTGGAGATCACCAAGATTTATTTCACCGATCATGATATTTATTGTTATCCTTTTTTGAGTTATTACTAAAGCCCAATTGGAGAGGAGCTCGAGCATAATTAGACATAGGTGGTTTGGATATTCGCTATCAAATACATTATGGATAAACATTAATAGAAATTAGAAATATATTGGTGGGAAAGCGTTGCGTTCGTTTGGTCCATTGTATTAAAATAAATCAAATATTTTGGATTTTAGCTACATTACTGGTGTTTATGTAACATAGTCCGTTCATGTATATGTTTATAATGTATAGTTATTTTAGGATACTCATTTAAAAGTTAATATATGTACACACACACAACATTGCAAAAGCTAATCCAATATTCAGGTGGGATTTCCTGAGTTATAAATGACACACAGTGCTCTACTTGTTTGGTACATTCTGGTGAATTTTGTTAATGAAATATGGAATGCAATATGAATCAAATAGTGTCTATAAAATTAGTGGTTCCATCAATGACTCAGTTTGCTCAGTTAACTACTCTGACCGTCTGACATTTCTTTATATGTTGTATTTAGTTCCATGAAAAATAATGGATTGACGGGAGTGAAGGCACAGATTAGCAGCAAGTCTATAAAAATAGCAGTGATTATAACTTGAGTATTTTCCAAGATGGATGATGATGATGATGATGTATGGTTAAATGAAACAAGCTATTTAAAATGGTGAAATTCATATTTTATCTGCCATTCTATTGCCGTTTCTATCTATCTTGGAATAGATTGGGTCATATTAATTATAAATGTTATAGGATGATATATTGGTTAAATTTTACCAGACTGTAGTTGTTTAACCCTTTGAGTGCCAGGGGCCGATCTCATCGGCCCTAAACCTACAAAATAAGTCTGTTAAAGAATATAAGAATAAATTATTAACATTGTATCGCATATATAAGAGAATGCATTGGCACAGGGCATATGGGTTGATACAAAAATCGACCTGGCACTCAAAGGGTTAGGTTCCCAAACTCCCTGATGACCAAATCTGATAAAGGTTCTTAGCGAAGACGAGATCAGGATTCTAGTACCTAGTATAATCGTTAAGCTATCTTACATATATTATGGTAACAACAAGTTTGGTGAAAATATTGTTATTAACCCTTTCATGACTGGAGCTTTCTGAATTTTTTTCGAAAACGATGTGCCAATGCATTCTCTTATATAAATGCGAGTCTCCCATAGGGAACCTCGCATTTATATAAGATAATACATTGGCCTAACAATATTTACCTTGACCCTGTAAGCCAGTGCATTCTCTTATATATATGAGGCTCCCTGTGAGAGACTCCCTGTGGGAGACTCGCATATATAAAAGAAGAGATAATACATTGGCCTAACAATATTTACCTTGACCTTGTAAGCCAGTCCATTCTCTTATATATATACGATGAGGCTCCCTATGGGAGACTCGCATATATGAGAGAATGCACTGGCACTGGGGGAGTATTCATATTTATTTTGAGCAAAGTTGAAAATAAAATGAATAAATAAAATAAAATGAAAAGCCACCCGCCGCCCCTATTTTTAGCTCAACTTTACTTTGTAAAGTTTGAGCTATTGCCATGGCTTGGTATCCGTCGTCCGTGTGTGTGTGTGCGTGACTCGTCAACAATTTCCTTTAGCACGGGCTACAGGTCGTACCTTTGGTCGGATCATTATGAAATTTGTCATGGCTGTTGACATTGACATGTAGATGGGAACGAGTCATTTTGGGGTCATTCGGCCAAAAAACATGGCCGCCAGTGGCCATCTTGGATTTCAAAATTCAATCCATTAGCACGGGCTACAGGTCGTACTGTTCATCTGATCATCATGAAATTTGTCATGGATGTTAATATTGACATGTAGATGGGAACGAGTCATTTTGGGGTCGTTCGGCCAAAAAACATGACCGCCAGCAGCCATCTTGGATTTTACTCTTTGCATGACTAAATCCTTCTGCACGGGCTACAGGTCGTAGCTTTGGTCGGATCTTCATGAAATTTGTCATGGATGTTAACAATGACATCTAGATGAGAACAGGTAATTTTGGGGTCATTTGGCAAGAAAACATGGCCGCCAGCGGCCGTCTTGTCTTCAAAATTCAATCCATTAGCACAGGCTACAGGTCGTACTGTTCGTCTGATCATCATGAAATTTGTCATCGATGTTAATATTGACATGTAGATGGGAATGAGTCATTTTGGGGTCGTTTGGCCAAAAAACATGGCCACCAGCAGCCATCTGGATTTTACTCTTTGCGTGACTAAATCCTTCTGCACGGGCTACAGGTCGTAGCTTTGGTTGGATCTTCATGAAATTTGTCATGGATGTTAACAATGATATGTAGATGGGAACGAGCCATTTTGGGGTCATTGGGCCAAAAAACATGGCCGCCAGCAGCCATCTTGGACTTTACTCTTTGCATGACTAAATCCTTTGGCACAGGCTACAGATCGTACCTTTGGTTGGATCATTATGAGATTTGTCATGGCTGTTGACATTGACATCTAGATGAGAACGAGTAATTTTGGGGTCATTCGGCAAAAAAACATGGCCGCCAGTGGCCATCTTGAATTTCAAAATTCAATCCATTAGCACGGGCTACAGGTCGTACTGTTCGTCTGATCATCATGAAATTTGTCATCGATGTTAATATTGACATGTAGATGGGGACGAGTCATTTTGGGGTCGTTCGGTCAAAAAACATGGCCGCTAGCAGCCATCTTGGATTTTACTCTTTGCTTGACTAAATCCTTTGGCACAGGCTACAGGTCGCAGCTTTGGTTGGATCATCATGAAATTTGTCATGGATGTTAACAATGACATGTAGATGGGAACGAGTCATTTTGGGGTCATTTGGCCAAAAAACATGGCCGGCAGCAGCCATCTTGGATTTTACTCTTTGCATGACTAAATCCTTTGGCACGGGCTACAGGTCGTAGCTTTGGTCGGATCATCATGAAATTAGTCATGGATGTTACCAATGACATGAAGATGGGAACGAGTCATTTTGGGGGTCATTAGGCAAAAAAACATGGCTGCCAGTGGCCATCTTGGATTTCACTCTTTGCATAACAAGGCCTTTCAACTTTCCACATTCCTAATCACTCCATTGACTGTAACACATGAAATTATTCCCTTTCCAAGTTGAGCTGCAGTGTCATTGACACTTTCATTTTCTTGCATGTCACCAGAAACACAGGTATATATTTTTTTGGCCTGACTGTCAACAGCCATCTTGGAATTTGCTCTTTGCATGACCTTTGGTACACCCCACAGACCACATTCCTCATCTTATTATCACCAAACGTCATATGGATCTTTAGGATGACCACTAGATGGGAGCCATAAAATCATTTTGAATTTCGTTGATAAACATGGCTGCCATTGGCCATATTGAATTTACTCTTTGCATGACTAAATCTTTCCGGGCATCCTACAGGCCTCATACTTTATTCGATCATCACTAAACTTCGGGGTGACCACTAGATGGGAGCCATAAAAATTTTCCAAATTTCGTTAGAAAATGTGGCCGCTTGGATTTCACATTTAAATCCATCAGCACACCCTGCAGCCAACATTTATAAATGATTTAAAATTTACAGGCATGTTCATGATCACCTCCAGATGAGAGCTGTAAAATTTGAACAATATTTAATCAAAAACACATGCTGCATCACTAAATACTTAGGCATGCTCTACAGCCAATATTTTTTTACAATTGATCCCAAACTTCATATGGCTCTTCACGTTTATCTCAGGTATCATTTAAACATTTAAACTTTCTGCATTTATTATCGCTTCATAGACGGTTTATAATGTATGACATTAACCCCTCTCCAAGTTGAGTTACATTCAGTGTCATTGACACTTTCATTTCATATTTTCAGGAGCTCTAATGTATGTACATTCTATGCAGCTTCTGAAATGTATGGTCTCCAGGGAGTCAAACAAAGCTGCTATGAATGGCTCTGCCTGAATCTACTAAATATTCAAACTATCGACCTTCTCAAAGACATTACGTGAGTTTGCATAAGTTTGAAGCTCACATTCATTGATTGCTGTGGCTAAATCACTTAAAAGAAACTATCTTGAAGAATATAATCAAGTACATCGAAGGCTGTGGTTAAATCGCTTAAAGGAAACTATCTTGATGTACATATGCAATATGAAATAAACATCGTTTTCGTTGAACTTTATCAATGGCTTATAAAATTGTAAGTGGACTTTAAGTAGATTTATATCTGAACTTTGTTTTTGTGAAAAAAATAACAGTATCCTTTCGAACAATTGGGTACAATATTATTAGACGATTTTTTCTGCTTAGAATATAAGAAGTTTGAGGTCGCTCTGAAAGGTTGACTTGTAAACAAAATGAAACAGATACCTTTAAAATGTTACAACTATGTCATTAGGAATCACTTTTCAAATTGGAAAACACAAAATAGATTCTAAGAATTCAAGATGAATTTGCCAGATACATTGACATTATGTGATTTACGTTATATTGAATGTGAAAGTACTCCTTTGTAGTCTTTAAATTTGAACAGACATACTATCTGATACTCAATTTAAGTCCATTTTTTTTGGGAGAAATGTTAAGTTCGATAACAGCACCTGACAATTTGGAGGGAAATCATTGTTTGACATTTTTTATTATTATTTAACCCTCTCTGTACTAAATGGATTCTCCCATTCAGTTATAAAAGTATACATCGAAATTGTTTAATATTAATCGTACATGACACATAGTGGAGCAACCACACATGGTGTGCCTCAAATTTTCCTTTTATCAGCGACATAACGCTAAGAATAATTTATGTAACATCATGCAGTGGTCACGACCGAGACATGACAAGACTTGTTGTGGATTGTGCAATCTTGTCTGGATTCTGGCCCACAATATTCAAAGTGAGGTCAGAAACCGTGTCATTAGTCTTCATATTCCTGGCAAAGATACGTTACACACTGAACTACGTGGTATATTAATTTTTATTCACAAAGGAGACCCGTATAAAATTTATTATTTTGGTACGAAATAGCATAAGTATTATGTGACATAGCTGGTCATGTGCCATCTAGCTAGATATAATAGCATAGTGGCAGCTCTCTCTTTCTCTTTTCATCTTTGTGCCCAAGATACAGGGAAGTGCTATGAGTAACAATGAAAATTGTGGGAACATTTCCCACGTGTACTTCCGGTCATAACACGTGGTCTAATAAAAACAAATTATCGACCTTTTGTGAGTAGAACTCTCTTCAAGAACACTATTTACCCGGTCCAATTGCTATGTTATCTCTGTTCACGTGGTTCTAGAATGTAAGTATTATTTCGAACCTTCGACCAGTGAGACATAATTGGATTTGTACATCTTGTTTATGTTTGAAATTGTCACTCACAATTTTGTTTCATGTTGACAATGTAGCAAATACGCAGGGAGCAAATTAACTGGCATCGCATCGCAATTTGCTACCCACAATTTGGTATGACTTTGCTATGATTTTAGAACAATGCTATCTAATCATGTCAATGTGAGGTTGTTTGCTAATCAAAATTTCAAAAGTAATTTGCTCCCTGCAAATAAGGATCAAGTTTGAGGGGCCAATTTCGTTTATCTATGAATTACCTCAATTTTGTGTAGTTTGCTTGATTCATAGTTCAATATGAATTCGTTTACACTACACACTGAGGTTGTTTGCAAACAAGTGATCAAATAACCCTGACACAAGTCATAATGTGACTCATCAGTCACCCAATTTCATGGTACATTTTCAAGTCATTTTGAGGTCCCTTTTCCTGATCCTAAAAAGAGGTCTGGCTATTTCTCTTCCTCGAGTGGTCTCGGATTCGGTACCCCCAAGGTCCGTGGCTCAGGCTAATCAAATCCCTCATTCTCATGCCGACTTTGGGGGAGAGGCTCGACACAATACACGTTGTCACCGGGGCACTTCACTGATCTGAGAGTGGGTTCCAGAGTTCACGGCTCTGACCATGTACGTCCGCTCCTGCTGGAACCTACCTCTGATTTCATCTGCACGGCCTTAAAATGCATAATATTTGGCGAGAAGCAAATTATAACAAGTATAGCAGCTGGGGCTGTGGCGATTCATCGTAAATTTCAATGGGGTGATACATGTATCGCGATACACGAATCGGGTAATATCTGCAGATCTATGGGCCATTGTAAACCAAAGTTTAGGTGTATTCTATGTATATTTGACTGATCTGGCCAACAATTAAACTCCATTTTAGTTTAACTGAACTCTACATCCTGTTCCAAACGGGTTGTTTCTGATAATGGCACCTACATGTACATGCCTATGGACGTTGGGTGATGGTTTGCCTGACTTCAGGACAAAAGGGGGGGGGGGGTAACGATTCAGCCCATTAGGCTCATTCTTACACTTTATCGTGTATCACCAATCAAATTTGCGAATCGGTACCTTTTGGATCCATTTGTTGCTACCCAGCAAGTTCAAAAGAATCGCTCTTAACCGAAATACAATAGTATCTCATTCCTCGCTGCCTTTTCCTATGAGTTGATTCTACCATGTAGTTCAGTGTGTAACGTATCTTTGCCGGGAATATAACATTTTCAAATAGAAAATACATATTCCCTAATAATCGCTGCTCAGTCAAACCCCTCAAATCTTGTAAGAGGATGAAAAGAGAAAGAGAGAGCTGCCAGCATGCTATTATATATAGCTAGAGGGCATGTGACCAGCTATGTCACATAATAACGATTCAAAACGTACCAAATAATAAATTTTATACGGTCTCATAGATCCCTCCTATGTGAATAAAAATGAATATACCATGTAGTTCAGTGTGTAAGTATCCTATTAGGGAATATGTATTTTCTATTTGAAAATGTTAATTTTCGTTGTCGTTAAGCTAACCAACGAAATTGGTCTAAATGAAACTAATATATAGGCCTAAATCACATGGGAATTCTTTGTAAGTTGTGAAGTAGCTACTTTCATCGCGATGGTCCATTGCCGATTCCGCATTTTGGCAATCTCCACACAGTTGCTAACTGGTAGTCACATGACAATTTCTCCAAAATCCATACCTGTGTTCTTTGAAAAATTAATGATGGATACAGGGGGGGGGGGTGGGGGGGGTCTGCAAATTGTTTCCGAACACTAGGTGGGTGTGGGTGGGTGATTCAACAGGCCAGCATACACAATTTTCCTAGTCATCTTTATTCAAAATAATGGGACAAAAGAATGATTCTATTATAACAGGTATAGGTCATGGGTAGGGGGATTGAGTTCACCATCAGCTAATACACATGTAATGAGGGATGGAAACAATGGGTAATAAAAAGGTCAGCTTGCTAAATGTTTTCATCAAGGATCTATCAATGCACATTGACATGGATAGGCTCAGATTTAAATAGTTCCATTAAAAATCATTCATTCAACCTGATATAAATGAAAACATAAGACAATAATAGATTCTTCAAATAAATGTAAACTCTTCAAATAATAATAGACTATTCAACAAACCATAATAAAATAAAACAAAGGTGTTAAAACAAACTTTGACCGATTTCAACGATATTCGGTATGTGGGTCTCTAGATGGGAGCCGCCCTTTTTTCCCCAAAATTAGTTTAAAACAAACATGGCAGTTAGCAGCCATCTTGGATCTCAAATGTCAATCCTTCAGCTCACCCTACAGCCCACATTTATTGGAGAATTGTTTTGAAACTTTACAGTCTTGTTGGTTAATAAAAAGTAGGAATGCTTCTATAATCATGATACAGAACATAGATTGGTTAAAGTTCAGGAAAACAGTGAAATAGTCATTTGAAGCAGTTTGGAGGGGGTGGGTCCCTATCCCAGAATCTAAAAATATAAAAATTAGGGGGTGGTGGCTACCCAGTGGGCAGAATTTTTTTTTTTGCGCCTAGTGTCCGGAATTTTTTTCCTGACCAAAACCCCCTACCCCCCCCCCCCCATGGATATAGAAAACAATATATGATGTCGTCCACCTGCGCCTATGGTATAAACAACCACGCCTGTGGCGTGCCAGTGGTTGCTCTTATCCTTCTGGAGGGATGTTCAGAAAATATGAGTGGACAACAGATGTACGAAAAGATATTACAAGACAAGTGCAGTATAATTCATATTCATTGGTGGGAAATGTTTAGATAATAAATTCAACAAACTTATTATCTGAACATTTACTAGGGAACTACTCATCTGAAATGAGTATTTAGTAAGGGTTAAATTGCAACCAAACGACCCATTTTTGCTTTGAACGAACACTTTCAATTCAGAAAGGTTTCGTAACAAAGAACCTGTGCAAATATTTCAGGTAAACTCGCCCAAGAAACAAGAATGTGAATCAATCCAATCATAATTGAGGAAAATGAGAGAGAAAAATATAGGTGTAATTACATCAGGAAAATAGGTGTGGTTCTACATCAGGCCACAGCAAGTGTATCAGTTGGTTTATGAACCTCAGGGGATAAAATCTGATGGAGGACACTGTGGAGCAGGGAATTTTTGTCTTTAAACCCAGCAGGTATTGACATCCGATTGGCAATTATTCCACACAATCCTGGTGAATACAAATTTCATGTATTCACTTGAAATCATTTTTTGCAACTAAAAATCAATAAGACCAACACATTGATATCTCAGTTATTCTCATTTCCCTATGATATGATAGAACGGTTTGAAAAGAAGTCACAAGCTGAACACCATGGGCAAAAAAAAAGTTGTTGACGGGGTTCATAAATCAACATAAATTGGTGATGCCTGATGTTAGTATGTATATTTATCCATAATACCTTTGGCACATATCTTCAACATATATCTCTTTCTTGATCCTAGTGGAACTTACCATTGTTATCAAAGGTGACTTTTGTGAATGAGTGTGCAGATACAGCGATTTATTATGGAACTGATTGATTTTTTTTTTTTCATTTGGCAACCATCTTGGACATTCCATTGTAATAACCTTCATTGTAATCAACTTCATTGAGTGTCCATCAGCCAGTATTTTTCATCTGACCAACACAGGAAGAATTATGTTTTCGGTAGAATGATCTAGATGACAACAACCAATATTCATAGACATCCGTCACTGGTACATGGTGACTGATGATTGTATGACTTTAAATATATCATGTTTTCATTTCAGTTTACATATTATGCAGTGGATCATGAGTTCTTCAGATCTGTTTGTTCTCAGAGTAGAAACAGATGCGTATTGTATGCTTAGGAAGGTATGCTTCAAACTCTAGGTTAAATTCTTGTTGATATTAATTGCTGTAGTATGTTAATTATGAGTGAATATCATGTCTCGGTGTTTAGCAAATTAGGTGTATACTCATTGGGAACTGAATTGTTTCATAGCACTGATTTTATATGTTGTTGGGGATAGGGGAGCTTTTATAAAAAAAAATTGTCAATTGTCTTGAAACATTGCACAGATATATTGATTTACTTGGGGTTGATTTTCTATCCAATAGCATTATGATTTTTGTTGCCGCCTGATTTATCAGCATGTGAGAAGTACATTTCAGTGAAATTTATTAGTACATGTGTCTTTGCATATATGTTAAATACAAGTACCGGTATGGCACTTGGTAGACCATTTGAAAAAATTAATCTTAAAAGAAAAGTTACCATTCGATTACTTGGGAGGTTCAAAGCTTACAAAAGTTAGGAAGCCTAGACATTTTTTGACAAATTGATTCATTGTAATAGATGAGCAAAAGTTACATAAAATATGAAACACACTAGCAATATAATAAAACAATATAGTTAAAACATATTGTTGTTTGTCTTTTTGCTTCATAAATAAATCAAATTGAGAAATGTGTTTGAGTGAGATTCTCACTATGAGACTTGTGATGTATACTGTATTAACATATAAACATAAGTGGCAATAAACAATGCAATGTGAACACGTTTACAGTCTTGCATGAGTACAAATCAATAATCTGTCTTGTGGCTTAACTAACCAGCCACACAACACTATACCATACTCACACGGACTGTGCTTGTGAGTATGGTATAGTGTTGTGTTGCTGGTTAGTTAAGCATCAATATTCCTCTTCTAGGATATGGCTAAAACATTTCTGGTTAGTTAAAAAAACTAAATTCGTGAGTGGCTAAAACATTGGTCCAGCCAGGCATGAACATTGGATTTCCTTATTATTTATGGTGAAGCATAATGATAAAGTGTATGATTCATGGCCTCTATGTGCACACTCCTGAATAGGGAATGATAGCCTGGCATGTGTCTGATTGGAAATGTTTAACCCTTTGAACCCCAGCGGCCGGAATACCGGCCGCTGCGTGAACCTCCATATACCCTAGCGGCCGGTATACCGGCCATTATAACGAACGCCACGTGTTTATAGTTTATAGTTATGCGATTCAATAACAAATCGACGTCTAAACTCTAGTTATATATATCAAATATAAAAAGCCTGTTCAAATTCTATTTGTATCGTGAAGGGCCTCGATCGCATATCAAGTTGATTTCTTCGCGCATGCGCAGAGCAGCGAAATGCGAAATAAATGGTTTATAGCGTACTTATTATGCACGACATACCCACTAATATATATTTGAATGGCCCCATAGACATCGGTGGTGGTCAGGGGGTGTATATGGAATGTCTAACCGCTATAGTATCGGGTAGGAATATATGCGCATGCGCAGAACATAGGTTGTAAATGACAAAAACATGCGTTTTAAGCGAAATGTGGTGTTATATATAGGACATATAGCTGCATCATAATTGCAGTTTCTTGCTAATGCCGGGTAGTTGTCTGGTAACCGTTACTAAGGAGAGATTGGGTGGCAAAGTGTCCTTATATTTTAATGATCATAGAATGGTCCATGCATAACATACATATGTATGCACAGTTTCAAACAGGTGCCACCATTGAACATATACAGCATTATATATGCGACTAGATATTGTATAAATTAAGGGAACACTACCACTTAATGGTTAGTGCAGTGGTGTCATCCGTTCATTTGTGGTACTTGATTAGCAACCGTTGCTACCTTAACTAATAATTTCAATCGATCTCTCTTAAATTCTTGTCGGATATATCTCAAATTTAACATTAGGGTATTATCGTCATCAAAAACGCAATCACTGGCATTGAGTTATGACATACCATTCTATAATTGCCTTTTTCCGGTCAATTCGGGGTGGTTGCCTAGCAACCGTTACCAAGACCCTGCCGCGTGGCAAAGTCTTCTGATTTTATAATGATCAGTGATCAATGTGGGGACCTGTAAAGTTTCATACCTGTGTCACAAATTAAACATAACCAACATCATCCAACAAGACACTATAAAATTTAAAGGAAAATCCCACGAGGAGCCCAGGGTCAGGATGTCGGTCGTGGTAGGGCGTCAGGGTTCAAAGGGTTAAAGACTTATTGTGCAGTTATTTCAATGAATCAAACTGACAAGTGAGTACATGGGCACATTGCCGAGATAAAACAGTTATATTTATTATTACAGAAAATTCCAACCACACCATGCAAACCATTTCAGAAAAAAAAAACCTCTGAACTATACACAATTGTAAATAATTACTCCTTAAATGGGACAAATTTATCGCAGATTAACAAATGACGATGATTCTTACATGGACATTGCGTGTTTTCAATTTTGATATAAAGTTTGTGAAAATGACGACTCTTATTCCAATTTGATTACTCCAAAGGAGTGTTCTGCATCACTTTAAAACAAGTTTCATATTGTTCATATGGCTTTTTCATTTGAAATTTGTTATATTTGCAGTGGTTGTACCTACAGATACATCCCATGTGGTCAGGGAACTCTTCTAACTTAGCTCAGATTTCATCAGATTACTTCAAAAATGCATATCGAGGTGAGATTGTAAATAAAATTTCTAAAATATGATCACTGATGCTTGTCAAGCCTGCAAATAGTGTGTCTTTCATTTGGAGAATGAGGTCCCCAGATGGTGAATTTAGATATGCTATCACACACAGCGGGCTAGCATTACCAAACGCACCCTCTGGGGACCTCATTCTGCTTAGGCCATCCCATATAGCAGTTGAGGCCTAAGCAGAATGAAGTTCCCAGAGTGTGAATTTGGTGATGCTAGCCTGGCTTGCGGGAAAGCATCACTAAATTCACACAATGGGGGACCTCATTGTGCAAATGACAGACACACTATTTGCAGGCTTGATGCAAGTAAATGACCATACAGGATAAAAATTGTATCCTCACTCCCTTATACTTAATTTTGATGGAGTCTTCTAGTCTGATTATTCTCACAAAGCTATTGAGCTTTCAGAAACAGAGAATTCATAACCAGATATGTGATTGTAACAATTGTGATATTTTTCAGAAATTAAGGTTTTGATGTTTGCTAATGTCAAACTGATATTTCAGTAATCACAGTGTGCTATGTCCATAGCATGTGTATTCATATTTTACTACGTGGGGAAGGGTATGGGAATGAGTATCCCCAGCATTAATTTGGGATCTGAATGCCTCCCCATGAAACAAATATTAAATTTCAATGATATTGGATCATTGAAAAGTATAAAGACATAGATTTGACTGTCATTATGGCTACCTTTTGCCCCTTTGTGTTGGTCCAATCATGTTGCCATGAAGATGGTTTGATGTATCACTGGCAGAATTCGTACATCCTGTTATCTTAACCCTTTACCCAACAAACCGGCCAAAAACGCCCAAATAAAGCTTCAACAGCCTAAAATATCTTCGGTCTGTCTCAATAACACCATACAAATATGGATATCATTGGAACCGGTTCATTGACCACATTGTGATGGTTACAGTTATGCCCTGTGCCAATGCATTCTCTTATATATGCGAGTCGACCATAGGTCACCTTGCATATATAAGAGAATGCATTGGCCTAAACAAATTCTTTTTTTAACACTTTTTACCATTTTTTCTTACATTCTTTAACAATTTTAGAATTTTTTCTTACATTTTTTAACAATTTTTATAATATTTTTCTACATTCTTTGACAATTTTATCATTTTTAATATGTGTTAAGCCAATGCATTCTCTTATATATGCGAGGCGACCTATGGTCGACTCGCATATATAAGAGAATGCATTGGCACAGGGCCATTCTGTTGGGTAAAGGGTTAACAAACAATAATGGTTATTCTTCAATTTGATTTAGGATTGCAAAAATATTTTCTGTTCACTGGATGTCATGTAGTCCAAGTTTCCTTTGACGTAAACCAGCTAGTGAAATCGGTTGGGACAATGCTGTTTTATGTCAAAGCCCTGTGTGTATGTCTTTCTTTGTTGGGGGTTTAAGTGTCAATTAGCCGCTTATCTAAAATGAGACCAGGGGAGGGGTCAGAGGGGCATTAGCACCCCAACCCTGATAAAATTATGCCCCTCCCCCTTCCCATTGTGGAAAGCTGTAATAGTCAACTGCCATGGATCATAGACACTGCATCGGGGACTTCTGTTTGTCTGTCTGTTTGTTAGCAATGGCCGGGAAAACTGCCAGACGGCTAGGGATACTGTTGTCCGAGGAGTGTTTTGGATGTATCAAATCGTGACCCCGACCTGACCTTGACCTTCAAAATGGTCAATTCAAGGTCAAATCGGGTAAAACCAGACGGATTTCAACGGTACTTTTGTCTGGGGAGTGTTTGGACGGGTCAAATCATGACCCCGACCTGACCTTGACCTTCAAAATGGTAAATTCAAGGTCAAATCGGGTCCAATTTCGCATGCGACCGTGTCCTTGCTCATATACGCTCATATAGTCATGTTTCTGGCAAAGAAATCCCTAAATAGCCCGGACGAAGTCGGGCCCACCAGCTAGTTACATATATATTGCGAGACTTCCAGTGAAAGAAATGTTTAACTAAAAAGTAATATGGGACCACTTACCATTAAAAAAAACATAATATTAATGGGATTTTGGAATAAATTGAGGAAGGCAAATGTCCCCATGTGTGTTGTTTATGGGTGTTCTCCATTGTCGGCAATGAAATGTAAACAAACATATGCTATTTATAATTATGCGATATGTTATATGCATAATTTAACATGAAAGTTAGATTATAATACATAATTATGACAGTAATATTTCACTTTTTCAGATGTATATAGCATCACGTATTGATTTGTTGCGTAAAATCAATTAAAACTGACAAATAATCACGTCACTGGATCTGCTCCAGAAAGATATATACACTGGGCTTTGACGTAAACAGTTTTATCCAAACTTATTTCACTAGCTGGTTTACATCGAAGGAAACTTGGACTAGATTTTGTGTAGTCAATTTCATATAATTTTAGAATCAATGTAATAATCGTTAAAATAAAAGTTTTAAAAAATCCAAAGCCTGTAGAATTTTAAGATATTCATTCAAAACAGATTATACATTCTACATTGTACCCAATTATTATTTCAATTGTTTTATCACAGATACAGAGATGTGTTACCTAGAGACTAAAGATGGAGCGAAATACATTCCTGTATTTAATGAAGTTCGTTGGCATCATGTTTTAGATGACATCTTATCTGTACAAGTTGTCGAGTCAGAAAATATTGTACCAGTAGGTGAGAAACCTTTATATATCTGGATCTACTTCATTATTTTCCAAAATGCCAGGTAATCTTATATGTGGTGAGGAGTTGATAAGGAGAATCAGCGCCAATCAGTTGACAATTGTTAACTGGGTTTGGACATCGGCTTGAGCCTATTGTAGTAAAAAAGTCATCTGCTCAAATTTTCTATGAGTATTTATATCAAGATTTATTAAACTGTTCTAGACATTATGAACGCTGAATGCAGACCAGTCACAAAGTTCTTTAATGCTTCACCAGCGTTGCTCCTGTCATAAAAGGGTAAACAATGTAAATCCATTAGCACGGGCTACAGGCCGTACCATTGTCTGATCATTATGAAATTTGTCATGGATGTTGGCATTGACATTTAGATGGAAACTTTTTTAGATGGAGTCATTTTGGGGTCATTTTAGCATGGACTACCGTTGTTTTGGTCATCAAGATTTTTTTTTTAGATGGAGTCATTTTCCATGTAGGTTGACATTGACATGTAGATGAGAACGATGTTTTGGGATGAATCGGCCAAAAAACATAGCTGATCTTAGTTTTCAGTATTAAACAATGTAAATCTATTAGGGCTGCAGGCCGTACCATTGGTCTGTTCATTCTTAAATTTGTCATGGATGTTGGCATTGACATGTAGATATTATATTTAAACAGATTTTTTCATAAATCCTTAACTCAGAAGTTTCATTTTAAATACCAGAAATTGTATAATAAGAATTGGTTGGCATGAATACATCTTTGATATCAGTATTTTCCAATTCACAGAATGGTTGCAAGAAACTTTCAAGTATAAATGGAAACAGATGCTTAAAATAGAGCAGCTGTCGGATAATGGGTAGGTAATTTGCTTGAAAATGTTACTTAGTAAATGACTCAAGTCATTCACAATCACATGGCATAATCAAACAGAGGATTTGTTTGCCTGCCAACGAGGGTTCAAGCGGCTTGTGTGCATTTTTAGCTCAAATTGACAAAACCAAGATTGAGCTATTGCCATGGGTCGACGTCCATCATCCATCCATTCATCAGTGTGTCTGTGTGGGTGCACAGTTGAGCCTTATGTGGTCAGAGGAGGAGCCTAAGACAAAAGTCAAACTACCACCTAATGCCTGTTATTTCGTACAATTTAGGAGTTAAGTGGTAGTCCTAAGTGGTCAAACCTGTCAAAAACAACAACAGAAAGACCAGTTAAAGATCAAATGTATGTGCGTCCAACAGTCAGTCAGCAATTTACTTTAGCACACCCTTCAGGCCACATCTCTCATCCGATCATCTCCAAACTTCATATGGATTTTCAGGGTGACCTCTAGATGGGAGCCATAAATTTTTTCCAAAATCTTTTTTTAAAACATGGCCACCAGCAGCCATCTTTGATTTCAAATTTGAATGCATCGGCATACCCTGCATTTATTGGATAATTGTTTTGAAAATTTGCATGCATGTTTAGGTTCACGTCTAGATGGGATGATTGAATGATTTTCTATGAAAAACATAGCCGCCAGTAGCCATCTTTGTTTTCAAATTTGAATCCAATGGCAAACCCAACAGCTCGCATTTATTGGAAAATTGTTTTGAAAATTTATTGCCAATGTTTTGGATTAGATGGTAGCTATCGAATTTGAACGATTTTCGATGAAAAACATTGCTGCCTCCAGCCATTTTTGATTTTATTCTCTGTATGACTAAATACTTCAACATGCCCTACAGCCAACAGTTTTCATCCAATTTATCCCAAATTTAAACATTTAAACTTTCCGCATTCCTTATCACTCCAGTGACTTTATTGTATGACATAACCCCCTCTCAAAGTTGAGCTACAGTGTCATTGACACTTTAATTTTCTGGTGGTTTTATTCTGGCAAATTCATCCTGGTAAAATAGTAGATATAAGCCCAGCTTATATAGTAGTTGATAAACATCTTGGTTAGTTTCGAAGATTCATTATAATCTGAGGCCTCAGTATCCCAAATGCTTTGTACTGGGTTCTTTTATCTGACAGTATGTTACTACTCCACTTCAATATAGTCCTCGCATAATAAATATTTTCTTATCGTTGAACCCTAGAACTATCGAGCCCTTGGTCTGTTGTTGACCACGATTATGTATGGGCAGGATAATATGGTTATGCATATCATGGCCATGACCACATATAAAATTTAACACAACACAGTCACTAGGCCGCTGGCTACCATGGAATTATGAATGAATACACTGAATAAATCACAGGGAATTTGCTAGTGTTTATATAGTGTACACTGTGTTTATTTTTGATATTTGTTAATGACTGAAAACAAGTTATATTCACTCTTTTTAATGAGGTCACTGGCCGACTTGGAATCCCTAACGAACCCACAGACCATATGGGGGCACTCTGTTTTCCAGGTCGGGTTCGTCCGAACCCATTGATCCTAGCTTTGATTATCTTTTTATTAGTTAATGAGTGATTTGACATTTAATTGACAGTAAGTGATCTAGATACTATCAACCAGATAACAGAATTTCAACTATAATCTTGTTATTTACAGGCCAACTGATTTAACTAAAGAAAATTTCAACAAACACTGTTCCCGTTGTGCAAGAATACTTACAGATGACATTGAGGTATATGAACATTTTAAATTTAAATCTTCATAGCACTTATTGAGATCGAGCGATCGATACAGGAATGGATGTGATTGCAATATCACCTGTTCACACTCGTAATTTTCAATTTTATAAGCACTAAATTTACTTCTGTCAATAACTCTCGTCAGTCTGTATCAATACACTGAAAAATCCAACATATAGATACAGACTGGCATGAGTGTTTTGACAGTCATGTGACCTTTCAATACAAATGTACAATACATGTTTATTTCTTTTTAATGTTTTTCAGTACTGCTGGAGATGGGTTGGATACAATTACGGTCTTGACCTATTAATAAGCTGTGCAAAAGGGTAAGCTTGACAATACTTACTAGTTTTGATGGTGTACCGTCAGTTCTTTAGTAGTTGACATTGTATTCATAACAGTTGACAAGGCTTTCAGAAATGCCAATGGGAGGTACTTCCAGGTTTCTTTCCAACTGTGAGAGATATGAATTCAATAGTGGTGATTCCATTTCAGATTTTTCTGAGTTGACCAATTTATATGAGTACCCATACCATCTATGGTATACAAAATGCCTGCATCCACATCAACCATCCATCGTCCATCTGTCTATCGGGGCAACCATCTGTCCGTAGAAACATGCTATCCAACGCGACAACTCAAGTAGTTTTAATTGGATCATGTTCATATTTTATGTGCAGATTAATGATGACACACCCCTCACCTATATATTTTTTGGTATCAATCAGTTTATCGGTTTTGAAATTATTAACCCTTCCATCCACCAATAGACACGTTTTATCCAACATAATATTACTCAAGTGTTTTTTGTCGGATTGTGTTCTTATATTTCCGCTAAAGGAAGCCGTTCACACTGAACTATATGGATATATGTCCTGCGTTTGTAAACCATAGTAGAAAAGGGGTTAACTTTTTGTGGTCGCCTATGATCCCTCGCAGTCTTCAGTGGCTTGCTCGGATTAGTCACGCATGCGCAGTCCCAATATAACCGATTGAATTCGCCAGTTTATCTTCTGCTACGAACCGAACGGAAGTCTAAGGGAGTATTTTTCCGAATTTGTCGTTTAACAACTAGACAACAAATTCAATTTATCGATACAATAATTACTGGTCGCCTACGCGTTAGTTTTTAGAATTATTGTTTCGAATTCACGGACCGTTTCGCTTCAAACATACAAATTGTCCGAGTTTTCGATCAGGCGGCGGACTTAAAAATTTTCGAATATGAAAATCGACATTTCGCCATAATCAGCCGCCATTTCAAGGCCTTACGAGGCGCATAGATTATTGTGAGCAATTCATCTATGTAATTTTTATAGAACCTATAAGGTATGATATAATTTGTCAGATATAAATGCCACGTGATTCGCTACCGGAAGTCTCCTAATTTCGTGGGAATTTATTTACGCGTGGACATTTATTTAGCAATAATTACCATCGCTACTGACGCTATCTATCATAATGTTATGAACAACATTCTTTCTCATAATACTTTGTTGTTTTATGGTTCAATACAACTGATCCAGATGTGTTGGTCACATTTGAACTTAAAAGTTGATTACCATTTACATCTGGGTTTATCAATGTAAAAACAGTATTGTCATTATTACTTTAATAAGTTGACAGAGATTGATATTGGACCAGTGTTATAATTCTGTTCATGGTTTGATTCTCGTAACGGAGCATCACCTTCAATGTAACAATCTCAGCCATGTGCTAGCGGACCGGGGATTGCACCCTGGTCAGGGTATTCTGACAGAAATCAGAACTCGGTCCGATACCAAGTTTGTCAGGCTAACAAGTCCCATTCGAGATTACTGAATAAAATCCGAATGCAAATGCCGACTTTCCCCATTACAACACTTGTTCAGGTATGTTGTCGTGGGCGCACTACGCTGTGCGATCGGGTGTGGACAATAAAAACTTAATGGCTGGGTTACTACGATTCTGGATATGGCTCTAATTGGGACACAAAATTACAAATCATGGGTGCTCCGGTTTGCATTCTCTAGAGTAAGGCAAGAAGCTTATCGTCACTCTGACGGTGTTTAATCATGGTTTCACTATCTACAAATATATTTGAAGATACTTTGGTTTGAAAAACCTTTCCCCTTCTTGTTTCAATTATGAGAATGATTCCAGCCTGACAGGTATTTAGAATCGTGGTGACTTGACCCCTCCAGGTAACTGGCCCACTGGCAATAACTGGCGACCGTGGCCTGGATGACGTTCCCCAATGAATAACGATATAATAGCAGTGGTATTCCAAGACGAGGAAGGTGGGGGGAGACATTATTTATGGCAAGTAACCATATCAAATGTGAGCTTGGTACAAGAACAGGCTGTACATCCAATACAGCATGCATTGTTCATAAAGGGCATGGTAGGTGTTTTGAAGGTATTCATGGACTAGCTGGAGTCTCAATGAATTTTCAAATATATACGTGTCCCGAACTTTCATACCGTTGATATGGCGAATATACTTCACACACGAATGAAGCATATTTACATGGAAAGCATTTATATTGTCACGTGTCCCACGACCACTGCCAATAGCCTTTCCGACAAGAGGCCATCAGCATGGCTCTTCATACTTCTATTGCCCATATCAATTTGATTATCTGGCACATAGACAATAAAACAGGCAAAGACGTTTGCGCTGTCCAGCTAAGCTTTCGAGGAAGCTCATTGACCAGCATTACCGACCTTTCCTAAGACGCAGGCAGGGGACCACCCCGTACGAGTGGAATCCCATCCCCATGGCACCAGATGCCCGATCGTAAGGGCCTGAAACCATGCTGCCAACTGCGCATTTTGGTCTATGCTGGGTTTTTCCTCTCTTCCTTAAACATGCCATAAGCAGGATCACTTGGGTGGGGGGAGTTCCTCTCTATCTTGGCTCTTCATATTAAAATAAAACAACATTATAAAGTGATGTGTATCCTTTACTAGGAGGATGATAATTTCATTCGTTTCCTTCCTAGGGGAGCCATTTTTAGAGCGGGTCTTCCCCTAGTTTGCTGCATGCTACACACTAACTGACCTATCACACACCTAGGTCGTTCTGCTGCATGTTTGGGGGGGCAGAGGCTCAGACCTGAATATTTCGTATGGTGACCGTGAAAATTTACCTGTGTTCATCATCTGACTACATTGTACATCATTTGAACTGATTTCGGTTGTAGAAGGCGCACCTTCATTTCTTAGAATCAGATCGCGGTGGGTATTCCGCTGGGAACGCGGACTGCTCTCAGGTGCCTAGTGGTCGTGATGGCCTAATAATAGTAATGTGTGTGGATTTAGGCTGAACATAATACTTGTGATTGCACATTTTGCTGTCTGTCTCCATTCCAAAAGGATGGTGCTTGTTGGGAAATTTCTCCAAAATTAATACTCGTACCGACACTATTGTTTTGGCACCTGAGAGTAGCGGTTTGCTTTCTCATTGGATGCTCTGGTCACCTGCAGTGTTCGGCCATGTTCTCTGATGGGCTATATATATATCTTTAATGATACATTGGATTGTGCCAGGGATCTCTGCTCTGGCTCCGACCATTGGATTGTTGGGCGCAGCTTTAGTAGGGTCTTCTGACATGATCTCATGATGACTTATATATCACCATGATATATCTATTATATCATTTTATATATCTATATATGCGAAAGATTTGTGTCACCGGGTTTCTGCAATGATATCTTGTGATACATAGGTACCTCAGAGACATGAGACATGTTCTCTGTGGGGTTGTATATCTATATTTAGTGATACGTTGGATCATGACAGGGAGCTGTGATCTGGCTCCGCCCATTAGATTGATGGGCGCAGCTTTGGAAGGGCCTTCTGACATGGTCTCATGAGGAAAACTTAATATATATATCCCCCGGATATATATATTATATCATTTTATATATATATATATACGCAATGTGTATATTGTGATACATAGGTACCTCAGGGACATGTGAACATGTGATAACTGTTCTAAGGGCAGGACCAGTTCACGCTCCTCCGGTTACGTCTCGACGGTTCAACCAATTCGTGGGGATACGTCTGGTGGAGCTGCCGGGGTACTTGGGACCTCCAGGCCATTTGGCCCCCACCAGACGCTAGCGGTTCTGGGCGCTAAAGCTGCCAAAATCGCGTGCGTACGTATCGACACTGGCTGGATGGCCTTCGGCAGCTTAAGCGTAGGGCAGGGGCCGTACCCATGAGGTAAAGCGCTGAGTCCCCCTGGTCACGCTCGCATTACCGACACGGCCTTGCCTGCCACTCCTCCGTGAAGGGATCGGAGAAAAATGACCTCTCCCCACCCTCCAGCTTGGCCAGGATATTAGCTTGAGCATGACCACCTGCAGCATGCGATGGTGGGGGCTCCCTCTGATCCGATGGCTTGACTCGCTTATAGTTGTATAACCCATTTGGGCTAATGGGCTCTCCATTTGATACCTGTGCCACAGATTGGGCATCAGGTTATCTGCCATTTGCATTGGTGAACAGCAGTTAGTTAAACTCTTAATGTTGGTTGTCTTGCCATCTTTGGAGTGGGCCTCCTCCAGTGCAGGTCGTTATGTCGCTAAGGCGGAGAGGGAGTTAGTCTCCTCGCATCTCAAATCGGCTGGATTCTTAGAACTGACGGATGAAGAACAGAGAATTGCTCGGTTCACTCGCAATTCTGAATTGAATGGCACCACCTGGGATGTTGCTTCCAAAAACAAGGGGGGGAGGTACATGTTTGGGCAATATAGCACTCTAATTATATGAGTTATTTCACGTACCTAATCATAACAGATTCATTAAAGAGTTCATATTTAGGTACAATCTGTTTTAGAAGAGTGCATTCCCTCCAAAATTTGGCTATTAACTTTATTGCTCGTGCCTCCTCCTGGGCTTGCATTCTAATCCATATAGTTCAGTGTGAACGGCTTCCTTTAGCGGAAATATGATATTTTAAAAAATATAATATATATTTCCTTAAAGAAAGCCTGAACACTGAACTATCATAGGGCCCTCCCATGGCGGTGCCATTCCCAACCCCGCAACTCGCCAATCTCCTGATTGAGTTGAAAATAAACTGGCGATTTCAATCGGTTATATTGGGACTGCGCATGCGTGACTAATCCGAGCAAGCCACTGAAGACTGCGAGGGATCGTAGGCGACCACAAAAAGTTAACCCCTTTTCTACTATGGTTTACAAACGCAGGACATATATCCATATAGTTCAGTGTTCAGGCTTTTTTTAAGGAAATATATATTATATTTTTAAAAATATCATTTTATGTGCAGATTTATGATGACACACTCCCTCACCTGTATATTTTTTGGTATCGATCAGTTAAAAATATTAACACTTTCCATCCATCCCATTGACACATGCTATCGGATGCAATAGCTAAAATATTTTTCATCTGATCATACTCATTTTCTAGCTCTCATTTATCGTGGAATATTCTTCACCTGTACAGATTTTGTGATCGATCGACTAATTAGTTTCGAAAACATTAACTCTTTCCATCCATCCAGTGACACATCCATCATATCAATAACTCTGAAGTGATTTATTATCAGAAGTCATGTCCTGTTTTGAATACCAAACCTCCATTAGATAAATTTTATTCAATTGGAACCATTGGAACAAATTATCAATTTGTTATAGAATTAACCCTTCCCACACATTCCTGGGACATTACTCATTTTTTATATGCAGGTTTATGATAACACACTGTATAGTTTTTGGTATCGATCAGGTGATTGGTTTATTATACATTTAACACTTTCTATCCATCACAGACACATGCTATCAATAATTATTATCGAATTACTATCCAATTATTGCCAGCTGCCCAATCTGAATTGTCTGTTCATTATGCAATAAGCATACAAATATACCTGTCTGAAATATGACTGCATAGTTTCAACTGGGATAAACATATTAAGTTATCCCTTCTGCTTTGAGATAGGTTCATAAACACTAATAAACATTCAATGTATCCTGTTAAATATTTTTATATAATTAGAGGTGGTGTCATGTTTTGAGAATATGAAACTTAATTTCTTTGGATGCCTCTGCTTTTATGGGTAGTCTGCAATAAATTAATCCAGACTACCACAGTGTTTAGAGATAAAAATATCAGCTTTAGTATTTAGGACAAGCACACCTGTTACACTCTCAGATATATTGTGAAGACCATTAATCAACTCTGACAGGTTAAAGCTAGCTGCCCCAGAGATGTTTACAGTATATGTTATATCTAGCATTGTGCTTCTATCTGATTCTATCAAGTATCCACTATCCACCCCTTGTCAAGTGGTCCTGCTAATATTCTATGATGTTGATGGGTCCTGCTGAATTGCTATGATGCTGGTAGGGCAAACTGATGCTGTTGAGAAAAAATATTTTTCACCCGAGCTCTCATAATTCACATCCAGTTTAATCAGATTATTTATCTGTATATGTTTTGGTATTGATTGATTTTGAAAATATTAACCCTATCTCTAACCATGACAGAAACACATGCTATCGAAAGCAATACTGTATCTGATTGTTCTCATATTTGTTCATATCCAAGTTAACGAGGGAAGCCCCCTAATATATCTTTCTAACCATATCCACATTATTTGTACATGTGTATATTCACTGATGTTGAGTCAGCCTGGTTGAAGGCATATTGGCCTCTCATTTTGAATAGTTATATATTCTGTTCTAGATTAACGGTTTTGATTGTTGTAGTCAGTGTGATCAAAGGTATGGGTTAAATATCTGATGATCATGATCTGCCTCTTCTTCGCCTATGTGGAACTAGAAATCTCAGTTCTTCCAAGCTTAGGAATTCAAAAGATTTGTTGCCACATATTTGCATTTAATGTAAACTAGCAGAGATGCCTGGGTTTCTGGGTTAGAAAGTAACTGCAACTTTTGCTTTGTTTTCTATTGGTTAAAACTATACATAAGAATAGGCTGAATATTTCTTTATTTTTTATCGATGCCAAAGATTAACCTGTATCCTTAACTTTATGGTGCCTCCATCCCTTAATCAGACGGCATCACTTAGTAATTCTTATACCACACTATTACCTTGTATTATGGAGATGACTAGATATATAAGTTCAAGAAATCAGTGACAGTTTTTAAACCAATTTTAGCACTTCCTCCCTGATCTCCTTTCCTGACTGGGAAGGCACCAGCTTAAGATGGTAAATCACACCATTATATTCTTCTTATATATCATGGAGCTGCATATACATACCCACTTAAGTTTGTAGGAAAATGGGCAATTTTTTTATTTATCAATCTTGGAGTCCCCTCCTCCAACCCCCATTCATGATCCAAACAGCGCCACTTAGAAAAAATTTTGCTATATTATTAGGATCCTTATATCATGGACAAACCTATTTGGCAACTTTGAGTCCCAACATCAGATTCTCTGTACAAAGTAGATGCCTATCTGTATATATAAGTCTGGTGAAATGAGCTACAAATAATATTTTATCAACTGTTGTGCCCCTCCCCAACCTTGACCCTGACACCACTACTTCAGAAAATTTGGACTACACCATTACATGCATGGTAAATCATAGAAATGCATATATTTAAGTATAAATAATTTGTGGAAATCGCCAACAAGTTTTTACATTAATTTTGACACCCCTCCCCAACCCCATCTCTGCCTCAGATGACACCACTTATGTATCGTTAAATAACACAATCAGAATCCTTATATATTGGAGATGACTACATATAAATTTTGATCATATTGGTGACAAAAATTTTCATCAATTTTGGTGCCCCTCCCATTTTCCATCCCTGACTCCGACACCATCACTTTTAGAAATGTTTAACCCTCACTATTATCTTTCTCATAAAAAAATTCCCTAGTTAGACCCATTTGAAGCCCTCAAGATGGTCACATGTTATAAAGTTATTATACAATGTTGTGTACAGTATGTGTTTTTCTTGTATGAGTCCAGGTTGTGGTGAAAAGTCATATTGGACGAGACACGCCAGTGTCGAGTCCAATATGACTTTTCACCACAACCTGGACGAGTACAAGAAAAACTCATACTGTACACAACATTGTATAATGACATTTTTATTATCCATCTGTATGTTTATCCAAATTTTGGAAATAAAACTTTTGTGGTTATTTTTGGTATTTGTCGGCACTTAATTCTCTATAAAAGCCTGTACCATATATTGATCATCAGAAAGCATGATTTGGAAAAGTAAACACGGAAGTGAGAAAAAACTCAACGCGGAAGTGAAACGTCTGCTAAAATCCATCAATGTTGCGCGCGCATCACAATTTCACCCATTCATTACGTAATAGAGTTAATTCGTGACATCACAGAGTCCAATATGAAAAGTCATATTGTACAGTCGGGAGTCCAATATGACTTTCGGGAGTCCAATATGACTTTTTCCAGGACTATCAAGTGGCGGCTTTTGCCCAATCGGAAATGGTGTTAGTTAAGGGATGGATAATAATAATTTTTATAGCAGACAGTGACGGACATTCGCAAATATAGATATATTCTAGACATCTTTTCAAAACTATAAATACTAATTAGTCTTTTTAAGATTTTTTTTAAAAACAAATTCCATGGCTATCAGTGCTGAAATAATAAATTTCTGCGCAATCTTAACCCTTTCTTTACTAAAAACTCATTGACAAGTAGTTTCCTTGGGAAATGTTCAGATAAGTAGTTCAACAAATGACAATAGGCCATTTCTTTTGAACGAATTATCTAAACATTTCCCAAAATGAATCAGTCGAATGAATAGGAATTCTTCTGCACTTGTGTTATCTCTTTTTATGTTGGTCATCTGCTTATATTTCCTGTACATGTCTCCAGATAAAATATCAGGCCATTCCAATGTAAATTATTAACACTGAATGAGAGAATCATATAGTAAACAAAGGGTTAATATATGTGTTTTGTTTAGTGCATGCGGACTGAACATATTGTTGATTCACATTGTTCTTCATTTATTTGTAGGGTGATCAAGTTGAGCAGAAATTGTACAAGGCAACCAACTCCATATGCTGTTGGTATACAAGCAATCCGTAACATCTCCTACAGGTATTAAACTTTTGATCATGTAAAGAAATGAATCATGTCTAAACTACAACGGTGCAAATGTATGTCCTCCTATATGTCTGGGAGTGCAATTGCCCTCCCGAATATCAGACATCTTGATAAATAATCATGGAGTTTACTTTACCACTACACCCATGATGACTTTAGCTTACATACTACATGCTACTGTACTATATATCACTACACCCAAGATGACTTTAGCTTACATACCACATGCTACTGTACTATACATCACTACACCCATGATTACTTTAGCTTACATACCACATGCTACTGTACTATATATCACTACACCCAAGATGACTTTAGCTTACATACTACATGCTACTGTACTATATATCACTACACCCAAGATGACTTTAGCTTACATACTACATGCTACTGTACTATATATCACTACACCCAAGATGACTTTAGCTTACATACTACATGCTACTGTACTATATATCACTACACACAATCATCAAACTAACTTACTGTTCAGTGAAGAATAATATTTTGGAAATATATAAAAACATATCTGGCATTTGTTGTATATAAATAATTTACGAACATAGAGCCTTTTACCTTTGAAATCTAATTTCTATTAGCTTTAACCCTTCCATGACTGGGCTTCCTGAAATTTTGCGAATCCCTTTGCCAATGCATTCTCTTATATATCGAGTCTCCCTTAGGGAGCCTCGCATTTATAAGATAATGCATTGGTCTTATTTATACGAGGCTCCCTATGGGAGACTCGCATAAATAAGAGAATGCACTGGCACAGGATCTTTAATGCTGCCCCAGCACAGCTCCCATCATGAAAGGGTTAAGCAACTCTATCTTGTGGGAAATTCTGTATATTAGATGTATATTTTATCAGTTTTTAGCTCAACTTGGTGCAAACAATATTTATTCCCAATACAAAACAAAATGAATATTTTACAAAAATGCTAATGGGTGATTATGGGTCAACTTCAAGTTTTATCTATTGCTATGGGTTTGCCTTTGTTCGTCCGTGATGAAATGGTTAATACCAACATTTAGTACAAACTGTAACCAATCTCAGGTGTACTCTAATTGGGTCTACCTGTTTATTGATAAGAGTAGTTATGCTTCTATTCCAGACTGACTGTATACATTCTAAATGAAAATGGTTCCATCAGACTCAAAAACTCAACAGGAATACGGCAACTATCATTGGGGAAAGACGAGGTATCTTGATATATAAATGTGATTGATTGTCTCTCTCAGGTGCTTTCTCTCTCCATGTGCCTATAGGATTCAATATTTCTCAAGCCAGTTTTGTTTTATTCTGATTTTACATATTCCTTGCCAGTCTCAAAAAGTGTCAAATACCTTTGCAGTTCTCATTATAAGCCTAAAAGACAAAGAAATTTTGACATAGTATATTAGTGACTTTGGGTAGTATCCCTTGATTTTCTTAACACTTAGTCACTTTTTATGAGTACCCATAGTATGGTACACATAGTGTCGACGTCTGGATTGCCCACTCGTCGTTCATCCGTCCGTCTGCCTGTCTGTCTGTTCGTCTGTCCGTCTGTAGACACTTTACGTGTAATGCGATAACTCAAACATTTTCTATCCGATCAGAACCAAATTTTGTTTATGGGTTTCTCAGCCCAAAATACAGATCGAGTTCGAATTTGGGTTTGATTCAAGTTTTTGTTACAGAGTTATGGCCCTTTTTCGACTTAGAATTCAAGCATGCTGCATAACTCAAACATCTTTTATTTGATTGGAACAAAATTTTGTATGTAAGTTTCTCAGCCCAAAATACAGATCGAGATCGAATATGGGTTTGATCCGATTTATTATAAAGGAGTTTTTTTTTTAAATCGAAAAAACAAAATTAGATTTTTTTAGATTTAACTCCTTGCTCAATTTAACCAAAAAAAAAATTAAATTTTTTTTTCTAACTTTTATAATAATAACAAAAAAATTTAAATAATAGGAAAACAATTTGTTATTGACACTTACATTTATTTTAGTTTTATACAATTAATTAGGTGTGATATCCTGTTTTGAAATTATGAAGATTTTATTGCAATAGTTGCATGTAATATAATAATGTATATCATTTTTTTTTTATATAATGATATCAATAAATTACCATGTGAACATCCAATATACAGAGTATATGAGAGTAAATTTTATAGATGTTGTCATTCCAAGTGAAATCTGTTATGAAATGAGTGATGACATATGATACAGAGCTCTGGTGGGTTGTTAGATGAAGTCAAAGATAAACAACACTGGTGGCTGGCTAATTGTTTATTCTATCTGTCAAATTGATTAATGGCAGCATAAGACTCCTGTTTCTCCTATTCTTGAAATTTCATTACAGGGTGAAATAAGGGTCCCCTCAACTACCAGTATATAAGTGTCTTCTATATTCCATTAATCTTCTTCAAAAATAATTAACACTTTCCAAGGTTCCCATAGACACATGCTATAATGTACATGGACTCTTCCTCATATCTCTTATCTATTGGTTATCTGTGCACACTATTCACTTCTATCAATTTTGGTATTGACTGATATATTAACCCTTCAGACACATGCTTTCAATTTGAAATTAAAATAATGGCTGATAGCCAATATGATTTATCTATGCAATGGGTAACAGGCAGATAAATCTACATGACTATTGTAAGTGATGCCTTGTTTTGAAATTCAATATGGTAGATGTTGTTAATATTTCCAGGAACCTTATTTTCCCATTTGTTATTATTTTCATATGGTTGATTGAATTTTAGGGGCCACAAAGCGCTTAGAAAATTAACATTGAAGGTTGTGGCTTTTAGTGTCCAAGCTACTTGTAAAACATTGTAATGTGTGAAACCATTTAATTGAGGGCTACTTACTTTCTTTTATATGAACTATGGTAATCTGTTTCGATTTAGGGGTCATAGGGGCTAGCATCCTCATCATATTATGTCTGTATAACATTATATTGATAATACTTTTGTATTGTATAAACTACATATATTTTTGAAAACCATACACCCTTGTTATGCAACACTTAATCTTATTTAATACACAGGTCAGATCTGATCTTATCTGTCCATGTTTGATAAACAAATAACAACTGGGGAGAATGGGGGAAGGGGGGGGGGGGTAATTAAAGTACCATTTAAATATGAGATGCAATCCCCTACATGTATGTTGTTCTAAGCAGTCGGGCTTGTCAACAAAATATAATTTCTCTTTAGAAGTGAATAAATTTAGAATTTCTGGCATGTCAAAAGTGGCAGAGATAGGGATTTATCACTTTTGCTTCCAATGAGTTAACCTACTCTCCTAAACATATCCTCCGAAATCACCAAACCGTTGGATCTCACAGTGAGAGGTCCTTGGGTGAATAGGGACAGAGTTAAGAGATTTAAAACTACTCCTCCCCCACCCCAAATACTTTAACCCTTTTTTAAGACAAATTAATTGAGCTTTTGATTTCAAGTTGGGTACTGATATATGGATTCCGTGATCATATCTTTGACAAATTATCAGTTATAGCTAATCGCTATCGCCAAGGTATGGGTTAAACATCTGCCGATCATGATCAGCCTCTCATTATAACTGGCGATCATTACCCTTGTGATGGTATCAGGTCGCTATTTGATATTTTTAAATAAAAAATGCAATGTAGTAAAATGAAATCAGAAAATATGTATCCTTTCTGGTCTTTTGAAAATTAATTTGTTCACTCTTTAACTGACATCTGTCTCCAACTGTTTTCAGGATGACACTGTGATGGTGCTCAGTAAAGATTTCCAGTTTCCACTTCATATCTGTCTGAATACCATGGTTGTCACACCTGATGAATTACCAGGAATGCTTCCACTTTGCAGAAGCACCTCAGCAACTCAAACAATATGTATTGATAATCAGTCCTCTTGTGTCCAAAATGTTTCAGGAAATGTGTTTGAATGATTGTAAACTCAACTTTCATTAAGGAGGCATGCCTTTCGTGAATTTAAACAAAATCTCAATTTCAAACTATCTATCTGAAGGAAAAAATCATTGTCCTTAAAAACCAATGTATGCTATAGTACTATAGCAACACCTGTTCACCCTCATAATATTGGTTATACAGGATAATAATTTTCCCCTTCAAATTGATAGTTTGAAATTGCGATTTTTGGAAAATTCACAAATGGGGCACCTCCTTAATCGATTCACTCCTCAAATTATTATTTTTATCTTTAAAGATGGTCTATCTCTTCCTATATCAAGTTTTATATAGTTTCCTGGGTCTAAAATGATAAATATGAATTGAAGACCCCTGTCCGGAAATGCTTCTATCAATTAATATATATTTGATTTTATTTAGAATTTGATGGTATAAGACATACAATTAATTGGGACATTTTCACGGGCTAATTTTAGAACAGATCGGCCATGAAACTACAGGCGGTCTTAGATAGAGATAGAGAACTCTATCTTATAAGCACTTTCCACCAAGGCAAAATGTCAGATATTTTGCTCTACAACTTCAGGAATAAACCATTCTATTGTTGTGCCTTTGGAGACAAATTATTTTTGTTATACCCAATCTTCAGTTTGTCTGTCTTTTATTATTACTGATAAAGTTATTTTAGTCTTTTAATTGGGTTTTATAGAAATAGGTTGTTGTTGTTGTAATTGTGGTCGGGAAGAGATAGACCATCTTTAAATTGTTTCTTATCAAGGAAAATAATGCAGTCAGTTAAAATATTTTAAAGGACCAAGTTTCAAATTTGAGATTCATCAAAAATTAATATCATACATATACGTCATTGGAAAGTTCAACTGAAATAGATTATGTAGAGTCAAGTCTCTGTTTATGGGTAATTTGTCAATTTGATGGATAATGCTGAAAACCAAAATTTATAATTGAAACATAGATATATCAACTAAAATAAAATTGTGTCATGCATCTATATCGACTACCGATCCGGAGACTTAACTGTGTGTTGATATTTTAGATGAGCTTTTCTTTTTTGAAAAATGATTGTTTCATTGGTGAAGACTTTAGAATCGGATTATCATTACACAATTTTTAGCTCAACTTTAGTGTGAACAGTTTGAGCTATTGCCATGGCTTGGTATCTGTCATCCAGATGTACGTGTACGCGTGTGTGCGTCCGTCAACTATTTCCTTTAGCACGGGCTACAGGTCGTAGCTTTGGTCGGATCATTATAAAATTTGTCATAGCTGTTGACATTGACATGCAGATGTCATATTGGGGTCATTCGGCTAAAAAACATGGCCACCAGTGGCCATCTTGGATGTCAAAATTCAAACCGTTAACACTGGCCACAGGTCGTATTGTTCATCATGAAATTTATCATGGATGTTAACATTGACATGTAGAAGGGAACGAGTCATTTTGGGGTCATTCGGCCTCAAAATATGGCTGCTGGCAGCTATCTTGGATTTTACTCATTGCATGTCTAAATCCTTTAGCACGTGCAAAAAGTCGTACCTTTTGTCGGATCATTATGAAATTTTACATTGACATGTAGATGGGAACGTGTCTTTTTAGGGTCATTCGGCAAAAAACATAGCTGCTGGCAGCCATCTTGGGTTTTACTCTTTGCATGACTAAATCCTTTGGCACGGGATTCAAGACGTACCTTTGGTCGGATCATTATGAAATTTGTCATGGCTGTTGGCATTGACATGTAGATGGGAAACGAGTCATTTTGGGGTCATTGGGCAAAAAAACATGGCAGCCAGTGGCCATCTTGGATTTCAAAATTCAATTCATTAGTACAGGCTACAGGCCGAACACTTCATCTGATCATCATGAAATTTGTCATGGATGTTAATATTGACATGTAGATGGGAATGAGTAATTTTGGGGTCATTTGGCAACATTGCCACCAGTGGTCATCATTGATTTCAAAATTAAATCCATTAGCACAGGCTACAGGCTGGAAATTTCGTTTGATAATTATGAAATTTGTCTTGGATGTTAATATTGACATGTAGATGGGAACGAGTTATTTTGGGGTCATTCGGCCATAAAACATCACCGCCAACAGCCATCTTGGATTTTATTCTTTGCATGACTAAATCCTTTGGCACAGGCTACAGGTCGTACCTTTGGTTGGATCATCATGAAATTTGTCATGGCTGTTGACATTGACATATAGATGGGAATGTGTCTTTTTAGGGTCATTCGGCAAAAAACATAGCTGCTGGCAGCCATCTTGGGTTTTACTCTTTGCATAACTAAATCCTTTGGCACGGGCTTCAAGTCGTACCTTTGGTCGGATCATTATGAAATTTGTCATGGCTGTTGGCATTGACATGTAGATGGGAAACGAGTCATTTTGGGGTCATTGCGCAAAAAAACATGGCAGCCAGTGGCAATCTTGGATTTCAAAATTCAATCCATTAGTGCAGGCTACAGGCCGAACACTTCATCTGATCATCATGAAATTTGTCATGGATGTTAATATTGACATGTAGATGGGAATGAGTCATTTTGGGGTTATTCGGCCATAAAATTTAGATTTTACTCTTTGCATGAATAAATACTTTGGCACGCCCTACAGTCCACTTCCCTCATACGATCATCACAAAACTTCATATTGATCTTGATATTGATCTACTAGATGGAAGTTATCAAATGTTTTTGAAATTCATTGGAAAACATAGCCGCCACTTTATTTATATATATATATGGGGTTATTCGGCCATAAAATTTGGATTTTACTCTTTGCATGAATAAATACTTTGGCATATATATATATATATCACTTCATATTGATAATCTAGTATTCTAGACATTTCAACTTCCACATTCCTAATCGCTCCATTGACTAACACATGAAATTATTCCCTTTCCAAGTTGATCTACAGTGTCATTGACACTTTCATTTACTGTTAGTGTTTTGTAAATAATGTCATCTATTTGTTTCGTTATCACTATTGCGAGTAATAAGCCAAATTAGTTTTTGTTTTAAATATTAATATTATTATTGTTTAGCATGAGTGTATAATATATCAGCGTTTACAACAATACAACTATTATGTTAAATGAACACTGATTTTATCCAATGAGCATTTGTGTACCAGTGATTAAGTTCTTGATTTAAGATTGACTAGAAATAAATTATATTCTCATATTAATTGAATTTTCTTATTCTAACAGTCAACTGCCAAATTACATTATTGCCACTTTATAGGGCGTTCTTTAGGCCATTGATAATGTTTTTCGGGGTGTTCCAAATAGCGTATTGTTACCAAAACAGCGGGCCGCGGGCCGATAATGAGAAGCCTAGTTCATTATCGGCCCGCCGCCCGGAAACTAGATCTCGTTTATTATAGCGCGAGTTACGTCCCTTCAACTTCCGATCTGGCGTGTTTATTTCAAGAAAATAATGGGAAGATGTATCCGATTTTCCCGACACTATAGTGGTTTTATGATTGGAATTCACGATATATGATTAAATTATTGTATCAAGCGTAAGTATGCATTAATAATTTTAGCTGTCAACCTCTCATTGTTTGTTACTCGTCTTCAAAGCTGGTTTTTTTCCCTATCCTATTTTCGAGACTCCGTGTCAGCTGACAAGTCAAATGATATCAAATTTAAATGTTCTTGAAAATATTTCTCTCTTAATCTACTTCATTATTCCACTGAATCCTCAAATGGGTCAAATGTCCAAAACTGTGGTAATAATAGTAATAACATGATTTCATCTGGCATTATGGTTTATTAACGGCCCTCTGGAATGATTAACAGCCCTTGGGCCTATTAGCGTCCCTCGACTTCGTCTCGGGCCGCTAATAGGCCCTTGGGCTGTTAATCATTCCAGCCGGGCCGTTAATAAACCATAACGCCCTCAAAAATCATGTTATTGTTATATTAGTGGTTGAAATGAAAACTCTGATACAGGCCTACCTGTGTTATTTATATTGACCAAGACTGTATAACCATCTGTAAGTGGTTTCTTGAAAAGAGGGTTGAGTCCAATAGCCTCAAAGCTTCTACAGAGATGAGAGGCAGGGTAATTCAGTTAATTATATCCCTTTTGTTAAAAAGGGGTATATTTTTTGCACCTGTCCATCTGTCCATGCTTGTGTGCATGTGTGTGCATCCATTTGTCTGATGTCTCTTAATGTTATAACTTGAACAGTAGTGCTTGGATCTCAATGTAATTTGGTATGGATGTTCACTACTATAGGCGAGAGCAATTTAATTATATTCCTGGATCCCATAACTTTGGAAATTATTTACATTTGATTCAAAATGTTGCAAACATCTCGTCATAGCAAAATTACAGCCCCCAAATGCATATTTTACTGAAAATCAGTTGCCATGGAAACTGGTCGCAATTTGTTCCCAAAATCGGTCCCAAAATTTATGGAAGATTTATAGACTACGGATGATCACATATTTTGTGTTGTCACTCGGGAGAATTCTGCCATGACAAATGGTCTGACCCAACATTAAATAAACGCATAAATTGCTATAAAATGATACAAAAGCAATCTCTTCTGTGAGTAATGTTTTCCTAAAAGAATCAAGTCCCAAATGAGTTAATTGATAGAAGGGTTTCCTGAATCATATTTATTATTTTATACCCAGGAAACTATATAAAACTTATTATTGGAAGAGATATACCATCTTTAAGACTTGTTACATGTTTGGTCACTGGAAAGAAGAGATTTTGTTTTAAATGTTTAGTTTCATACCACCAAATTATCATTTTTGGTCACACTCAGAGTATGTGGCTACCCTTATAAAAAAAAAAATCACACTCGGGTACCAAAAACCTTGGTAAGACATGGTACATACACTGTGGCATTTACCATTGTATAATTGGAACATGTAAAATTTGTCTAATGAATCATCACCATATTTATATAGCACACATGTAGACCCACCGATGTATTTTCACTCTGGTGAAATGGACCCATGCACCCATATATTTCACCAATTAGGATTTTACCGAATGTATAAGTATGCTATGTATGTGGTGGTTCTACTAGAGTAATTCTACCAGGGTAATTTACCTTGATATTAAAGGTACTCAATCCATTCAGACAGTCCCCATATCATCAAGTTACAACAACAACAACATTTCTTCAAAAAACACTTTATAGTTGTCAGAATCAATTAATTACTACAAAATAATACATATAACCACTGTCAACTATGGTATAAAATTTTCCAAAACGTGTTATTTATCAACATGTTGTTCAATGAAATATGGTCGTATTATCACTTGATTTCAGTGTTATCCATCTTTATCTGCAATTTTGTCTGAGACCGTCGGTTTGACAACTTCTAGCCACAAATAAGTTAAGCTAGTACACATCTCGAGAAAAAAACAAATTAATTTTTTTTATGTCTGATCACTCTGAGCTTTGATAGGTGGGTTCCTCGATTCAAATTAAATATTTTTTATACCCCCGAAGACAAAGAAATAGTAATTTGGGAGCGTTAATTCGGATTATGCATATATGGGTGTACATGTAGGCCTATCTTTCAATTGTATCATTTAATGTTCATTTCTAGTGACTGTATTAGGCCCTATATCTATGTTGGTAAAATTTATTGTACAATCAATTGTTAGTTGTGTCAGGAGACAGTGGTTTTTTTTTTTTGTCAAGAAGGCTGTCATTATCAGAATAACCATTCAATTGAGCCCCACAATCATGCTTTTATAAACATTCTCAAATGGCCTACTCTTAGCAGCAGAAGAGATTTCTCCTCTTTCGTACTCTTGCACAAAATCTGATATAATCCTATAAACATCACTGACTTTGCTCCTCTTAGACCTACACGAGCCCATGCACATACTTTGATCTCCGTCCACCGAGCAAAAGACCTCAGCACATCCTTGGAACTATTATCATACAATTTCACTTTGGAACAATATCCCAAACCGATAATGCCTATATATACAGGATGCCTCATTGTTTAAGGATTTCATCCACAATCATTTCTATGAACCCGATAAAGGCAAGCAGGGCAACTCCACAAAAGCATCACCATTACCTTATTTTTTCTTATTAAATGTTTTTTTTCAAGTGACAATTTTTTTTTTTTCACACATTAATTTGATTGTTTGATCATTAAATGGCCAGAAAAATGTTTTTTGAGACTTAATTTATCCAGGCCTGGACTGTTTGCATCTTCCCCTGACTCAAACAACTTTTTCTCGGAAGAAGTTATTTTATCGCCGTTTCATGACTATATATATATAAAGCAAAATAAGCAATAAAACCATAAGAGTATTTTTTTGTCATGTAGGTGCTGGGTAGGGGGAAAGATATCCACCCCAAACCCTGATTCAAACAACTTTTTCTCGGAAGAAGTTATTTCACGGCAATTCATGACTATATAAAGCAAAATAAGCGATAAAACCATGATTTTTTTTTGTCATGTAGGTGCTATAGGTGGGGGGGGGGGGGGGGGGGGGGGGGGGGGGGGCTTGAAAAAATAATAATAATTTAAATCTGAGAAAACTATTATTTAATTAAATCTCAAAATAACATTTTGCTGACAATTTCAAGGTCACACGATATCAAATGAGTGAAATTTGTTTTTAGTGGTGGTGGTGGGAGATATCCTTTTACACCGGTACGCTTTTTGTTAAGTACGTTTAACACCGTATATTACGTCCCTTGGATTGAAAACAAAACCACGTGTGTTTGTTTTGCTCGTGAAAGGCGAAGCCAGCACCATGAAGGGAAAGAGGAAGGTATTATTAGTCTAGATTGTTTTAGACTAACGCTGTAGTTTCACAAATTCTGATATTAGGCAAAAAATCGAGATAAAACTCCAGAGAAAAGGTTAAACACTCAGATAACATGCAGTATAGGACAAATAGGTCTCACACGGAGGAACCGATCCCGGGAAACCAATGAAGGATGGCCAACGCGGCAACAAGTAAAATTTGTGTTTTCCGTGGCGGTGAAATTGAGTTTTCGCCGCCAAAGTCCGTTTGTTAGGACAATGGAACGGTACGTATCACCTATCAAATAGTATCATTGATTTAACCCAGTGAACTGGTTATTGTGAACGGTGCTGGCAGTGGTTAAATGTCTGAGCAAACGAAACACGCTGCTGTAGTGGTGCCACCAACTGGATACCCTTGGCCAAAATACCGGCATTGTTGACAAAACATCCATCATTTTTTTCAAAAATATACACTTATCGGTGGGTGCGATTGAAGCCAAACATCTCCCAAGCATTTCCACAAAATTTCAGTGCAAATGTCCCACAAATAAGCATTTTATTGAGCATAACGTGAAGGTGGTGCAACGATTATTTGACAACGCGGGTGACGAGGAAGTGCCAACGCGGAACACAAGATACGACTGTATTCAAATATGATGTTCGAAAATAGGTCTGTGCAGCTATGTGGTACATATATCACTATTGTTGTTGATGTATATGCCGTAAGATGCAAATCAAGTATCATAGGATTATTCAGCTATGGAAATGTAGTACTACTAGTAGTTATATAGCTATGTGGTATATACAAACACGTGTACGCTTTGTCAATAACCCCTATATATATGCGACCAAGTTAAATATGTTAGCTACTTTTATTTTACAGAACGAGATCGAATCGTGCCGATATGGATATGCTCGCATGCCATCATTTTCCCCAAATGCTTTTTCGTGTGTCGATTTAATCGAATCGCCGATTTGAATGATTTCTCACATATGCCGCATGTTAACGCACTCTCAGGCTCAGACTCAGAGGTTGACTTTATTGACGACTTTGGTGTTGATGTCATAACAACTTCATCCTCAAACGGAATGGTTTGATCAAGGAATATTCCCTCGACATCTATCCCGTCTATGTCTTGAAGTGGAGCGACTCCAATAACCGTCACTCCATCAATATCGGACATATCGGCACTATTCGATCTCGTTCTGTAAATATTGGTTTGATCAATGAGTATTCCCTCGACATCTATCCCGTCTATGTCTTGAAGTGGAGCGACTCCATCCATATCGGACATATCGGCACTATTCGATCTCGTTCTGTAAATATAAAAGTAGTTAACATATTTAACTTGGTCGCATATATAGGGGTTATTGACAAAGTGTACACGTGTTGTATATACCACATAGCTATATAAACGACTACATTTCCATAACTGAATAATCCTATGATACTTGATTTGCATCTTACGGCATATATATCAACAACAATAGAGATATATGTACCACATAGCTGCACAGACCTATTTTCGAACATCATATGATTCATATTTGAATACATTCGTATCTTGTGTTCCGCGTTGGCACTTCCTCGTCACCAGCGTTGTCAAATAATAGTTGCACCACCTTCACGTTATGCTCAATAAAATGCTTATTTGTGGGACATTTGCACTGAAATTTTGTGGAAATGCTTGGGAGATGTTTGGCTTCGGATGGTTGGCTTCGGATCCGCTCAATCGCACCCACGATAAGTGTATATTTTTGAAAAAAATGATGGATGTTTTGTCAACAATGCCGGTATTTTGGCCAAGGGTATCCAGTTGGTGGCACCACTACAGCAGCGTGTATCGTTTGCACAGACATTTAACCACTGCCAGCACCCTTCGCAATAACCAGTTCACTGGGTTAAAATCAATGATAGGTGATACGTACCGTTCCATTGTCCTAATAAACGGACTTTGGCGGCGAAAACTCAATTTCACCGCCACGGAAAACACAAATTTTACTTGTTGCCGCGTTGGCCATACTTGTTTTCCCAGGATATCCTTGTTTTCCCGGGATCGGTTCCATTCGTAGTTAATGTTTAAGGCTCAACCAAAGCACTCTGGTTCAAATTGGGGTAATTTTTTTAATAGAGAAAAAAATGGCACAAACTTCACACGAGAAGCTAAAAACAACTATACCTATATTATATTTAGTAAATAACACTTTACCTGTGACCTGTGGAAATATTTGATACTTTCTTCCGAACTGAAATCTGACTTTGTGCACACTTACAGGGTCTGTTGTTGAGAAATTTCCACAAACAAAACTGAATCATGTTTGGGGAGTTCTCTGTCAAGAGCGCTTTGTTGAGAAATCCATATATTACAGCACAAAACATGATTTAATTCTCATGTTTTTGAAGCGAGTGATCAAATTTTGAAATGACACAACCAGATATCACACAGCAGTATTTGGTAATGACTGTATCCATTGTAAACTTGCTGGTGGGAATTCATTGAGTAATCTTTTGATTAATCCTGATTGGGATTTGGACAAGGCCTGGCCATGTTAAAATATAAGCTGGCTTGCTGAGGGAATCTGACCTTGCACAATTACAGTCACAGTCAAATCCAGCTGTTTGCTTCCTGGTATACTAGTAGTTGAGCCACGACACATACCCTGGCTTTGGAAAATTTAAATTAAATACGTTTTATTACTATAAAATGTGCATTTCTCAACAAAGCGATTTCTTATGGAGTTCTCCTGAATCCTGTTGTACTTTCTTTTATGGAAACTAGCTGACTGTTTTGTCTGTACGTGCGCACCAAGTCCAGAGAGTGGTTGGTAAATATGTGCCATATATTTTTTAATCTGCTACCAGTATAGTGTTGTTAACTACATATGATACATTGATTGTTGTTTTCTTTGAATTTTGTGACGTTTTTGATACTTTTCTACCAATTTTAAAATTTGAAAAACATATCCCTGGAGGCCATATTGGACTGGTTTGGTTAAACCTTAACTTCATCAGGACCGAGTTTGGTGTATGATATTTTGAGGATTTTGCTTGCCTTTTATACTGTTTGTTGTGTGTCTCCAATTTGGTTGGTCAGTGTAGAAGGGTCAAGGCGTTATGAGAAGGATGCTCGGAAGTGTGGGTAACAAATGTGGGTGAGTGGTTCATATTGGTGTTTAGGGATCCGGTGTTCTGACATATAAGTATGGTTGTAAATAAGTATGGTTTTTGCGTCTCCGCATGTTCACTCCTCCCATAAAACGTAGGTCGCACCTCGGTGGGAAACAGTATCACCAAAGAGTGGGTGTTAAGCACCTATCATCAAGCAAGTGAAAATATTAATTTCCGCAACAAAAATTAATGTGTCAACACAAGAATTTATGGCATTCTTGTCCACAATTTTTTATATTCTTCATTAGACTCTCTCTGCGTCCGCATTAATTTATAAATATATTTATACATATATATACATACATGTGCATCTATAATATTGACCCGACATATATGTTTAGTTTGGCTGTTCACAAAATACATATTTATATATATTTTTATTTTGTTATCAACGAAATAAATAATTATCACTACTACCCAACTATCCAATCTATCTCCTGACAACCCTGAGAGAGATGGGGAGGGAGGGAGAGAGAGAGACGAGAAAAAGCAAGCAAAAAGCCAAGTGCACCAAAGAAAAACAACTTAAATATGACATTATCCCTTGGACCGAGTTGGCCTGGGGCAAGCTGGCCCAGGTCGAGTGGGCCCTGGGGCGAGCTGGCCCGTTTCCGGTGTTTAGCCTGTGTGGTGGGGGAGCATTTTAAGTGTACGTTCAGACGAACACGATTCAATCGTAAGTGGAGCAATCGGGCCCGACGAGATCGTGGATAGTTTGTTCACACGATTGCGATGTCGTCGGGCATTATGATATCGTAGGTTGTTCCTAAAGCATGTGATTGACTACCCTACGGTCATTTCCAGCTACGATTTTTACGTACACACACACACGATTACGTCGCAAGTGGAGGTAACCAAGGATACGCCAAGATTTCGCATCTATAATAAAACAACGCTTGATATTATTTTTTTACCTACGATTTTCACGTGAGCATGCACAGTCGAACTACCGGTTACTTCTATGACGGAAATATTTCCACTTACGATTGTATTGTGGTCATCTGAACGTACACTAAATGCGGGTAATTGTTGTGGGTAATCAATGTGGTGGTGATTATGCATTTCCGAAATTGCAGGTAACAAGTGCAGGTATCTAGAATTTGTAGTGGGAAGTCACGGAAGTGGGAGTGCGGGTAACATCGTTTGTGGGGTATTTGGCCGGTTGGGTGTGTGTGTGCCACGTGGTCTGTTTGAGTAGGGTGTATACCTTTTTAGGTATGTGGGTAACAGTGGTTTAGATCCGTAAAATGAGCCATCTGTTGGCGCTGGTAAGTTTTTGACGTGCGGGTAACCTGTTTCTGTTGTTCCAAGGTTTAAAGGTACGAAATTTAATGGTGTGGAAACAGAGACCGGAAGGTCGTGGTTGGCAACGTGCTTAGTTGGGCTGAATTGCTCATTGTCGCATATCAAAGTCTCACCAAACAACTGGAATTTAGTCAGTCGTCTGCTATTTATTAATACGGAACTGCACTGCCAGTTAGACTCAAAGCGGACATTATATATATGCCCATTTAAATTCTGTTGATATTTCACTCCATTCACAAACAAATAATTAACGTAGTATAATAATATTAATAAATAGCAGATGACTAATATAAGTTCCCATTGTTTTGTGGGCATTTGAGATCCTGGGGTGTATCTTTGCAGGTTTGAGAGATCCTGGGTGTCTTTTTGCTTGAAACCATGCGACAATGACCAATTCAGCCTTAGTTGGGCAATGTGGGTGGGAGGAGACCAATCAAAAAGGATACTATACCTTACGATGTTTGGGTGATAAGGCGTTCTGCTTGGATCCTCTGGCATATTTTGTGGAAGATGGTTTAATGGACCATGGTGGGAGAAGTGACAAATGCTACATGTACTGTGTTGTGAAGATAAATGTATTTAATGATAAATCACAACAGATCTATGTAATACTGTGTGTATGAGATATACACACCATGCTGTTAGTCGATTCGTCGCTATTGCTAAAACACCGGCTGTTCCGTAATGTGCTATAAATCCGCTCATTGTGGGTGGCGTATTCCCTGCGTGTGCTTAGTATATAGGGATTGGTTCTCTCCAGTGGTTGATTCTGTTGATCGGTTTGATATGTGCTGAGTTATGATCATAGATGTGCTTCAAGGGGTTAATGTTGTACTGGCATGTTAAGTTTGTTTGACAGTAAGGGCAGGGAGCTTGACATTCATGTCTATGTACTTCTCTGACATTGCGGCTCAAACCGAATCAGTGTAGATACCGGTTCGTGCACAGAATCAACCACTTGAGAGAACCAATGACTTTCCCCTAGATACCCGCACTTGTTACCCCCCGCAATTTTGGAAATGTATAATCACCACCACCACACAGGCTAAACACCAATATGAACCACTTACCCACATTTGTTACCCACTCTTCCGAGCATCCTTCTCACAACCCCTTGACCCTTCTACACTGACCCGATTAAATTGGAGACCCACAACAAACAATATAAAAGGCAAGCAAATCCTCAAAAAATCACACGCAAAACTCGGTCCTGATGAAGTTAAACATTACCGAAAGCGCTAGACCTATACTGCAGGTTATCTGAGTGTTGAAGCTATTCTCTGGAGTTTAATCTCGATTTTTTGCCTTCCTCGCCAACTTTAATACTCAGATATGGCCTCGAGTTTTTCACTCTCCGATGTCAAAAGTGACAGAGCTTAACCACATTGGATTTTCACCCTCCAACTACTGGGGATGAACAAGAAGGACTATTAGTCGATTCTTCTTTTGTAGTATGATATTAGCTTCCCGTTGTTCGATGATTATATGTTTACTGTGCACGTAGCGGCCGCAATGAATGAATGACTGAAATTTTACTTATCGATCGACTGATCAACTCCAACTAGTCAAAGTGGACCAAGACGGCAAGAGTCATGCAACAGATAAACTCAAATTCTGTGCACGAGAGATCTATATTTCTTTATTCTGATCAATACTCTGAATCCATACAGTAAAGCAACTGGATCCGGGCCAGCTTGTCCCAGCCAATTCGGTCCGGGCAGTTTTTGGGGCGAGCTGGCCAAGCTTGTATGGCCAAGTTGGCCCGGGAATTAAATTTGTGTTAACTTAGTTAATATATATTAATATATTAATTTCTTTAAAAAAAATAAAATCTGACATCATAATCAATCGAGCTCCGACCGCCGGTGGGATAATACATCGAGGCCAGTAGAGACAGGGACGCCGATGTCACCCCGGACGTCCCAATCACAGACTTCGTGGTGGAGATGGATACGCTACGTATGTTTTTTATTCTTGTTATTCGCGAAATAAATAAATTATCACAACCCAACTATCCAATCTATCTCCCGACAACCATTTGGCTAAGAGAGAGAGGGGGAGAAAGAGGAGGAGAGAGAGAGAGAGCGAGAAAGCAAGCAAAAAGACACCAAAGAAAAACAACTTAAATAAGACATTATCCCCTGGGCCGAGCCAGCCCGGGGCGAGCTGGATCAGGTTGACTGGACCGAGTTGGCCCTGGGACGAGCTGGCCCATTTCCAAAGCAACTTCAAAGTTCATACCACTTCCCCATCAAATTAATTTTGTCCTGAATTTTCTTGCTAGGCTTGCCACGGTTATTTGATTAATTGACTAACCTTCGACAGGTGCGGTAGTCGACGGTTATTTACTTTCCTTGACTAATCGCCCATTGGGGGTGGGGGTGTGTATATGGTTGTGTATGTAAGGAATTTAATTTAAGTTTAAACAGTGTATGTGTAACAGAACGAGAGAGAAAAATGCGGGAGTCGCACCAAAAGTTGGCAGCACCCGGAATCCCAAGCTGGTCACCCATCTAAGGACTAACCGAGCTTGACATTTGCTTGACTTCTGTGATCACACAAACCATCTAACAACTGTGACCAAGAGATCTAGACCTCCCGAGCAGAGAAGTATTCGGCCTTCTATATTTACAACACAACTTCTATATGTAGCACAATTTACCACCCAAGAGCTTGTTCTCTCGCCACTTCTGATGCAGCTTCCTTTGTCTTTGATGTCACAGCCGACGCTTGGCCATCATATCTTCAAAGAATTTGATATGCGACATGTTCTCACAGTCCGTGGTTGGCCATTGTTTATAAATTATGTTTAACTATGAATTTATTTTCCTATATGGATCAGTAAATAAGCAATCATTAAAGCCAAAATGGACGACGTACATCAGACTGCATCTATGTTTGGTTTTTCAAATTTCATATTGTAGAACGTTCACCATTATTGACAAAGTCACAAAGTTCGCGGGACATGGAATGTTCAAAGTTACTTAAAAACAGTTAATCAGTAACAAGCTTGTGTCTGCACTTATCAGTGCTACATACATTACATTCTCCGTGGTAACATATATAAACTATTAATTCGCTTCATTATTTCTTGTAACTTTTTATTGAAAATATCCAGGTTATACACCCCCACAAAAGCTCAAATAGCTGGCACTGTCTACCTAGAGGCCAAAATGTGTCCCCCCCCCCCCCCCCCCCCCCCCCCCCCCCCCCCCCATCTGCACGATACTATGCACTTCACTCACTTTGAATAACTAAACTAAAAGTACAGTAACAAGCAGCGTGTGCACACAGCGAAGCCCGTGAAATAAACTAAGTGCTATATGTATGTCAGGTGATGTAATCAATACACAATGGAATTCTCTGCAAACTAACTATAGTCCGTTTTCTATAAGTATGCGACAATTCCACATTCTTTCAATTGACACTGCAATGCATGTTCACAGGGAACATTGATTGAATGGACAGATAATTTTTTTATTTCTCGTCCGCGGGAATAGCGATGAGGAGGGCGTTTATCGGGCAAGCAAATTTGACTTTAGGTGGCTGATGACTGGCGGGGCCTCAGAGTGACAAGCCTGCTGACTTAGAGTTTATAACTGTTTTCAGACTGGATGTAAAGTAGTCATTGCAATTTCACATTTATCACTTGTTTACCTGGGTGTAATGTAGGCTGCATATATGAATGGTTAATCAACTAACCGTCGACTATAACGTTTGATTAGTCAATTCTGAAAACTCATAGTCGTGGCAACCCTAGTCATGATGCACAGATGTCCATTCTTTTGGAATTTGTTTAGCAAAATCGGCAAATTCATGCAACCACTATAAAATGCACACCACTGTACTCACAATTATCCAACTAATTGTCAAGGAGAATTAATTTACAGAAAAAACTTATTTCATAGAATGTTCCATCCACCCATTCAAACATGCGAACTTGATGTGTATATCTGATAATACAGACTGAGATCATTCTGGCCCTTGTGAGTTTGGATTATCCTGTTTTGAGACCGGCTGAATCAAATCAGCGTATCATCCTGGGTGCGATCTCGCCTATTCAAATGTTTCTAGGTCAGTCCTACACAGCATGATTCCTCTGGACAACAAAGTGATTGGTTTTATTTGATAAAAATGGTGGAATTGTTTACATTAGTTAACTCTTTCATTTCTGAATATACATATATAGATATCCCAGAACCCTGGATTTACAGCTTGCCTAAGTAAAATTATGTGTCCCTGATCTCTGTATTGCTTCAATACTACCTTGATGTCGGTTATGGCAAACTGCATGTTTTTATTAATGTTAGTAAGTGTCCTTCAATTTGTGTTATATATCAGTTGGTGAAGTCACCTCAATATTATATCTCAGGTGTGTACAGTTGAGAATTGAGGAACCTTAAACCCCAATATACACAATAGTTGTATCACCTGTATCTGGGATATCAACTTCGCATAACAAGGTGTCCCACAATTATGTACATAAGTAAATGTATGTTTCAATTATTTACAAGTGTCGCATATATTCGTGATTGTGATGACTGCATGGTTTCCAATATTTTACCAATCGATTCATTTGCTTCACCAAAGGCAAGAACAGACCCGTACTAACCTAGTATTCCCAAAAAGACATTATTTGGCCGAAATAGACATGTTCCAACATTTGGCAATTTTAGGGTCATAATTATGTATATATTTGTCATTATACCATTGATTCTCGATAGATTTTGAGATAGCATTCTCTCAAAAATATTTTTATCTCACTATGCCCCAACCTTCTCCTAAATGTTGCCAAGTGACTCTATGTTAAACCTGTGTTGGTTCAATTTCAGAGCAAGCGTGTAAAAACTTTGAAGAAACAGCAGGCTATTGTACAGGAAGAGGAATACAAGAAGTGTCCACACTCTTTTGTGTTCAGCAGGGGTCTTGTAGGAAAACATGTAAAAGCTCTGGTTGCTGATTTGAAGAAGATGATGGAACCATACACAGCATCACACCTCAAAGTATGTACATATTACAAACCTAGCCATGATATGAGATCCACAAGTTTATAGTCACTCCATACTTGAGTCGTTGGCCAAACAGCATTTACATGTGATCCATAAAATTTTCTTTTTCACAAAATTTTTCAGTTAAAATAAATTGGCATTTGCTTGTTTCTCCCAGAAAGCATTCCAAAAATTTCCACACAAACTGGCATCAGGGATTTTATATATATATACTAGAGTATTGCCCATCAAAAATGACAGGTGACAAGCATGAACATCTTGTGAAGAATTAGTTTAAGCTGATAATAAATGCTCTTGATTGCTTATTATTAGTGCCTTTAAGTTATGTATGTGCACAAGTTTCCCTTGTATTTTCTGAGCTGATAATAAATTCTCTTTATCATGCGATTATCAGTCATCTGAAGTCGAAGGCGCCTATCCGATGACTTTCCCCTGGCCATGTGACCACTGTGTACCAATTGTCCTACATATATTCCAAGCTGATAAGGATTAGGAATGCTCTTTTTTGCTCATATATGCCCCTTTAAGACGTCTTAGGTAAAAACTGATGGGTGACAAATATGACATGTAGAAAAATACCATCAGTGCTGATAATGATATAAAGAAAGCCGGCAAACGGTGCGCAGAATTTGTCCGGAATTTATGACTGACGCCGCTGAAACCACATTCATCTTTAGAGAAGGTAACGCATTATATCAGTAAAAATTTCATCTTGATAACCTTTGGGAAACGCTTTATTCTCTTGTACCGATTGGCCTGAAATCACCCACGTGTACGTGGTATCGCCAAACCCGAAGGTATCACCAAACCAGTCATTTTCACATATTATGATATGGGAATATGTGTGTTTCTTTCTCATCGTAAAACAGACAACGAATATGTACGTCCACATGAAGCAGGAGTATTTACCCACCCGCTGCCGGTCAGTTCTCCCAGATCAAACCATTTAATAATTTGATGAGAACTTTTTCAATAGTATTTTTGCTTTTTCTCACTCAAATTTTTGAGAACATCCATCCACTAGTATAGTTCCTGGCCTTCCACGCTGCCAAAACAAATGCCGGTATATTGCTGAATCTGTCAAAGAAGCATAGGATTCAACAGATTTTTAAAAATTAGTGTCATTCTCAATATGCGCTATATGGAGGGACAACTGTCTGTCCAGATAGATGTCAAAGTCACAGACCAAGATGTCACTAAATGCGGATCTTCTGTGCAGTAAATATGCATAGCACTAAGGAGTTCTGATGAGTTTTCGCGTATTTTTTATGTGTATCTGCAATTAGAAAGCGAATGTCATCTGAAATATGAATTCATAACATGTTCGAAAAATATTGTGTTCATATTTATTATGAATGGATTTAATTGAAATTAGTTGAACACCCATCTCAGCATTCAAATTTGCAATTTCAAATAGGTGAATGAATGATAACGTGATGCCTTGATCAGACGCACTTGAATGCTGTCGTTCTGACTCGTTCATATGAATGCAGATAACCGGATATTTGTTTAGTATTAACATACTTTGGGTTTGTATATAGACCACATATGCAGGACGAAACGCTATGAAGTATCAACGATTTGTTGTAATCATGTTATTTTACAGACTTTATGACTCGTTCCACTCGAGTAGACCGTTACACGACAATGAAACCGAATCATCTTATTGAATATACAGAGTGTATTTGAGCAACACAGGCTACAGCTGTAGCCGGCTAGGCATGCGCAGTAGAAAGCTACAGAAAGCTGCAGCCAGCCACAGCTGGTGGTCACTAACTATTGTACCGCTACTCCGAACTTGGAATGTGGCTGATGGATAATATTATACCGGCATAATGTTGGCATTATGTTGCGATATCAATTCACCAATGGTCTCGCTCCCTGCAGCAAGCACATTTGAAGCAATTAACACTCGTACTAATTCCATGCCTCCATAAATCTGATATTTCCGCCAAAGGAAGCCTTCACACTGAACTATATGGATATATGTCCTGCTTTGCAAGCCACGGTAGGAAAGGGTTAACCTTTTGGTCGCCTCCGGACGCTCATTGTCTTGCTCAGATTAGTCACGCGTGAACTGTCCCAACATACCCGGATGTACGCATGAGAATCGTCAGTTTTTTTCCTACCGCAGAGCCAACAACAAGTATAAGTATCAGGGTGTCTTTGAATTTGGAGTTTCACCTACAAACTCAACAAATTCAGTTTATCTAGACAATAATTCTTTCTGGTTGCCTCCGCGTTCATTTTTATCATTATCGGTTTCGAATTCATGGCCGTTTCGCTTCAAACATACAATTGTTCCGTGTTTTCGACAAACTGCCGATCACTTATTTGCGTCTAAATTCCAATTCGCCATAGCGCGACCATCATTTCAATGATACGATGCACATCGATTGTTGTGAACAATACATATATGGAATTCTTATAGACCCTATAAGGTATGATAGACTTGGTCAGACTGTTAATGCCACGTGGTTCGCATTAATAACCGAAGTCTCCTAATTTCGTGTTATTTTACTCGTGGTTTTTTCAACTCGCGGAATTTTCTTTCAATCATTCCCTCGCTACTAATGATGATATCTATCATAAGGTTACGTTTATTGTGCGAAATACATATATGGCCTTATTCTAGAACCTCTAAGGTAGGTTAGAATTGGTCCGACCGTAACTGCCATGTGATTCGCTATCCGCAGTCTCCTAATTTCGTGCGAATGTTCTTATACCATGGCGTTTCATCTTGGGGAATTTTCTTTCATTAATTCCCTCGCTACTCATCAGAACAACGTGCTTTCACATAATACTTTGTGTTTTATGTTTCAATTCTGTCACACATGTCTCCATGATCCAGATGTGTTTGTCGACGCTTGAAGTTGACTACAGTTTATCAATATCAGAATGGAACTGTTTCATGTTTAATAATCATTGTTAATTGGTTACTTAATGACTGTAGTAGTACTAAGAATCGGTAGTGTCATTATTAATTTCAGACAGGGATTGATATCTGACAAGGTTCAGAATTCTGTTCATGATTCGATTCTCGTACAGCGCATCTACTTCACTCTCGAATTTAGAACTGCTAGCATTTAATGATTGCAAACATGACATGTCATTGTCCCACGGACATCATAGCTACTGATAACTCTCAGCCATGTAGGTTGCTTTCATATCTATCTAGTAGTTTCTGCTCTGATGAACAATAGCTGCGATTCTACGCAAACCGGTCTGAGCCGATGGGCTTATCTTGCTCTCGGTGCATGATATTCGTGATGGCCTAGTAATGGTGATCTGTGGGATTCGGTCTAAAATTAATCGTGATGACAATTTCACTCTTGTTTCAATTCCAGATTTTAGTTATTATTGCGACTTTTATCCAAAATTAACCCATCATTTCAAATTTGCTGGGTTGTTTCTTGACTAAATGGTGTTTCCTTCCGGAATACAAACATAACTGCTATCCTTCCTGTTCAGGTTTACAGACAGAGGGTGTCGGGTTACTACGATTCTGGATATGGCTCTAATTGGGACCCAAATTACAAATCATGGGCGCTCAGGTTTGCGTTCTATCTTGTCGTCACTCTGACGGTGTTTAATCATGGTTTCACTATCTACAAAAATATTTGAAGATACTTTCGATCCTTTCCCCTTCTTGATTCAATTATGGTAATGTGAAAGTGTTATTTGCAATGGAATTATTCATGATCTCAGCCTGACAGGATTTAGAATCGTGGTGACTTGAGTCGACCCCTCCAGTTAACTGGCCCACAGTCAATTGCTGCTGTGGAATGCTCGATTCCCTATGTGGCCGCGACGTTTCTCGCAGCATTACTGGCGACCGTGGCCAAAATTTGAGATGCCTGGATGACGGTCCCCAATGAATAACGATATACTAGCAGTGGTATTCCAAGACGACGAGGGGGGGGAGACATTATTTATGGCAAGTAACCATATCAAATGTGAGCTTGGTACAATAACGTGCTGTACATCCAATACAACGTGCATTGTTCATAAAGGGCATGGTAGGAGTTTTGAAGGTATTCATTGACTAGCAGGAGTCTAAATGAATTTTCAAATATATACGTGTCCAGACCTTTCGTACCGTTGATATGGCGAATAGACTTCACACACGAATGAAGCCCATTTAGAGGAAAGCATTTATATTGTCACGTGCCCCACGACCACTGCCAATAGCCTTTCTGACAAGAGTCCATCACATGGCTCTTCATACTTCTATTGCCCATATCAATTTGATTATCTGGCACATAGACAATAAAACAGGCAAAGACGTTTGCGCTGTCCAGCTTAGCTTTCGAGGAAGCTCATTGACCAGCATTACAGACCTTTCCCCGCAGGCAAGGGACCACCCCGTACGAGTGGATCCCATCCCCATGGCACCAGACGCTCGATCATAAGGGCCTGAAACCATGCTGCCAACTCTGCGCACTTCGGTTTATGCTGGATTTGTCCTATTTTCCTTAAACATGCCTTAAACAGGACCACTTAGGTAGGGGGATTCCTCTCTATCATGGCTATTAAAATTAAATAAGTAAAAATGCAACATTATAAGGGATGTGTGTCCTTTACTAGGAGGATGATAATTTCATTCATTTCCTTCCTAGGGGAGCCATTTTTAGAGCAGGTCTTCCCCTAGTTTGCTGCATGCTTCACACTAACCTACCTATCACACACCTAGGTCGTTCTGCTGCA